>CM043316.1:41221856-41480433 GCA_023736055.1 Quercus glauca | reverse complement strand
GCATTAGCTTCTGCTTATGGAATATTTCCTTAGTAGGAAATGTGAATAATTTCTATCTGCTTGATCTTCCCAAATGCACATATAACTTTGGTGTAGTATTTAAAATATATTCCAAGGTTCTTGCTTCAAAATGAGATATTTA
Source organism: Quercus glauca (assembly GCA_023736055.1). Lineage (NCBI taxonomy): Eukaryota > Viridiplantae > Streptophyta > Magnoliopsida > Fagales > Fagaceae > Quercus > Quercus glauca. The sequence goes on along the minus strand of CM043316.1, from coordinate 41,480,291 downwards.
TAATTTATAATCTTTAGATTCAACTTCTATGTGAAATTGCATCCACAGTTGTTAAATGACACAAATCTCATTTCATCATGTATGCTGCCTTGCATTTGCCTTAAAAGTTGATCTTTCATTTTTGTGTTAGTATTTTTACCTAGTTTTCTTGAAGTTCAATAATAAAATAATGACTTTTTATGTGTAAATTCATCCATTGTAAGTGCTGAAAATGTAAATGCAGGAGGCAATGTGGTGCTACTCTACCCTGCTAAGTATCATGATATCAACACAGTTGTCAATCTTTCTGGCCGTTATGACCTGAATAAAGGCATTGAAGAACGCGTGGGGAAAGACTTTATGCAAAGAATCAAAGAGGATGGATTCATTGATGTTAAGACTAAAACAGGTAATCTGTTAATTTCTATCCAACAAGGTCATGTATACTTGATGATATGAAATCTTTCAATTTACAAAGTACTTGTTTTCACATGCTTTTCTTCCTCAATTTTTTCCATATGCTCAAGCTTAATTTGTTTTTCAGAGAATTTTGGATCAAGCATAACTCCATCATCAATGATGGCAGATCTATCTGCTTATTTCTGTCAAGTGAATTTTGAAACAGAAAAATTAACTATTAGTCCCTTTGTCCCAAATTGTTTGGTCCTCTGTTCCATTTTGGGATGTCCCCAAATATAGTCCTCTTTGAAAAGTCAATATGTAAATTTCTTATTTTACCCTTTACTTTATTTAAAAATTCAATACCATTCTTTTATTAAAGTTTAAATTGACGAGGGTAGTTATGTAAACTTATACATTTTGACTAAAAGAAAATTCATTAAATGATGTTCCCTTAAAAAGTTAGATTTTCTAAACAGGACAAACAATTTGGATCAGAGGGAATTCTATTTAAATGACTTATAAAGACAATGTGACTTATTTTTGATACTTTGTAGGAATGTGTTGATTACCGTGTGACTGAGGAAAGTTTACTGGAACGCCTAAGCACAAATATGCATGAAGCATGCCTTAAGATAGACAAAGAGTGCCAGTGAGTTTAATTTGTCTTGCATTTTGCCTTTATGTGTTCTTTAATCTCTTGCTTGACCAAGTTTATCATATTTTATGAAACATTACATAATGTTCTTAGTTAATACGAAAACATAATTACATAGCATATTTTTTCTTGATGGTTCACAATTTCTAACATTCTGCTAGCAATTGTTTTCTTTCTAGATGAATGAAACAAAGCTTGATATCCCACAAAGATTAAACCATGTTTTTTGGCTTTTTGTAAGCCTGTTAGGCTCACTGCTTAACTTGGGCTCAGTTAGGAAAAAAGAGAAGGAAGGGGAAAAAAAGTGGGGGGATCTATTCGCTAGTCAAATCCGGTAGAACAAAGTTTCCTCCAAATTGGTTTAGAGGAATCTCTTCCAACCAATTATGTGGCAACTCATAAAACCATCCGTTGGTATTATTTAAACAAGTTACATGACTCATTAAATAGGCGTTTTAATCTCCACTTGGGTTTGGAGGTAAACTTTGTCCAATCCTATATTACTTTCTCTGTGTATCTAAGGTCATATTTACTGCTGTGCCACTTTCTTGATTTTCAGAATTTGGTACCTTGTTAACTATGCCATATTTGAAATTTGGAATGACCCATGCATAATTAGATCTGGAAAACTTGCCAGGTCGATCGGGTTCGGGTTTTGATCTATCCAGCTTTGGGTTAGAAACGAGTTACCTAACCTATGACCCTCACCCGGTCTCTTACAGGTCACATCGACCTGGAATGCTGCAATTTTTTTTCCACATGAAAATATATATATATATATATATATATAAATATAAAAATAAATAAAAAATAAAAACTTAATCATATTGTTTTCATCTTCCTCATCTTCCTTTCAATACAAATAAGAGAACAAATAAACAAATGTTAAATAATACATAAATCTTAAATTGACACTGTTTGAGTTAAATAATACATAAATACTTAAGGTTATACAATCCAAAATTGTTCACTAATCTTATCATCACCACGAAAGGGCATAAAACAAAAACTAGATGTGCGCCTTATCATGTTTTTAACCTATTCAAGTCCACCTTTTGCATATAAAAGTGAAGATATAAGAATTAAGATTTAAAAGAAAGACAAATATTGAGGAGTGAAAAGTAAACATAAATGTGTCCAATGACTCCAATGGTTAGAATAGAAAATTTTGTTGAGGAAAAATTTCACTTCATCACTCTACGGATGATACGGGTCATGCAATAGTGAAAACTGACCAGACCTGATTCGGACTTGCACAGTTTTGGGTCGACCCATTTTTGGTGGGTCCAAAAAGTCCAACCCATATGAAACAAATTGACCAACAGAGGCTATGGAGAAATTTTTTTTATTGGTTAATACAACTCATGCAACTGGATTGAACCCTCACTCTCCACACCTTACTTATGGTGGAGGGAATGCCATAACATCCCAATAAAAAACCTGCAGACTTGTAGTAGGTTGCTTTTGCTATTAGGGACATTTTATAATTTTTTTGCCTAATACTTAATGTTTTACCATTAACAATGCATGTATCTCTCTCTCTCTCTCTCTCTTTCTTTTTTGGGTTGGGTTGGGGGGGGGGGGGGGGGGGGGGGGGGGAGGGGGTGGTGGAGGTTGAATTGGTTGTTCTTGTTGTAAAACTAAAATGGGCTATTTTCTTATAGCTGACTATGGTGCTGATAACTATCTGTATAATTGGCAATTTTCACCAATCACATTATGCATATCATTTCATATTGTTATTGAAATATATATATATATATATATATATTTTACTGTAAATAATCACTATTACTGTATATACAGGGTCTTGACAGTCCATGGATCTGCTGATGAGGTCATCCCTGTTCAAGATGCATTAGAGTTTGCCAAGATAATACCGAACCACAAATTACATGTTGTAGAAGGAGCTGATCATGGATACACATCACATCAAGCTGAATTAGTCTCAGTTGTTTTGAATTTTATCAAAGAAGCTCTGCAGCAGGACAAGGTTACCTCTAGCTAAGCATTTCTGTGTCCACCTGCAGTATAAAGACAAATAGCAGCATATTTTACAGATGGAGTTTTCCAACCTTTCTGTTGAATGATCACAACCTGCCTATGTAATGAGATGATAAAAGCTGCACGTGCTTATTATTTTAACTCATTTCGTGAAGTGAGGATCATGACAAATTGTTTGCTAGTTGTATTTTCTGCTGACAAGGTTCAGTTGCATGATTGTTCATAATGTGAACCATTTTTTTACCTCTTCATTAGAAAGAGGATTATGGTATTGTCCAATTTAACCAGTGTTCATTGTCCCACTCAGGTTCCAACATTTTGTTGTGGTCACCCTTGACATTTGGTCATAGCATCAAATCATATCTAAAGCATCTGTGATTTTTTAACCCATGTTTATAGAAATTGTGACTCTTGTAAGGCTGAGATCGCCTTTCAGAAGAAAGACGTTGAATGTAGGAATGATCTGTTGCCATGTTTTTCCTTTTAAAAATCACAGCCGCCTTGAAAAACTTACTGAATATCTTCACGAACTTGTCAAAAGCAAACTTATTCCAGTAAAAATTGATGGGCAGAATGAAATAGAATATAGATTGTTGCTACAACATAATATCATATCTTATGAAAAAAAATATATATATTCAAAACTGAAATTTTGACTTTTTGTTCACTTATTTTATTCTCATTTTTCTGTCATTATTCTAATATATATTTTTGAAGTGACAATCTTTGATAACCAAATTGAGATTTTAGAGGTGACGATTGAAAAAAAAAAGAACATTATTAAAGTGCTAGATAATGTTATTTGTTTTATAAACACTTATTTTCATAATTGAATCCAAACAATTCAGATTTAATGACCAATCTTAATAGATTTTAAAAGAGGTTTAGACAAAAGATTCAAAACTTTCAGACTGACCTTAAACTCTCTAGCAGTCCTCTTAAAACTCTACTCGTGCAGCACATGGACAGTATTGGATGCATCTGTCTATTATATCACAATTATATGATGTTTTATCTTTTCTTATATCCATTTTTTTTTTTTTTTTTTTTTGAAGTGGGGTGGGGGGAATAATTAAAAAATTAAAACAGGGAAAAGAAGAAAAGAATGAAATGTTAGTATTCTGAAATATTATTTAAGAGAAGCTGAACATCATAATAATTCATTAATGAAATTTTTGCTGAATTTATTTATTTACAGTGCTATATTACATGAATGCTGCTAACAGTTGCAAATATTTAGATAATACTTGTCAACATCATAATAATTCATTAATGAAATTTTTGCTGAATTAATTTATTTACAGTGATATATTACATGAATGCTGCTAACAGTTGCAAATATTTAGAAAATACTGGTCATAACATTATAATTATCTTACTCCTAGCAGTTACAGCAGCAGAGGACTTGTACTTATACAAGTTCATGCTACAACAACATAAACACTAAGGGCACGTTTGGTAGATTGTCATAGACACTGTAATGTAATAGATATTCCTATTGCATAACTATTCAATTGTTTGGTTATGTTTTTATTACAATAAATAGTTATTCCTTATGAATAACTATTCTATTCCTTATCAAAAGTACTGAATATCTATTCTTTCACCTTATGTAACAACTTTTTAAAAAAATTTCCTAAAAAACCATTAGTTGCCACATCTTCAAAAGGAAAGAAAATAAATTTCCTTATTGTTAATTATTAGTTGTATTTTGAACACCTTAAAATAAGTGTATTTTAAGAAATTTGACTTAAAAATGATTTAATTACACTTTCTTTTTATACTCTACTAAATTATGGATGCATATTCAGGATTTTATTTTTAAATGGTCACCAAACTAATGAATAGTAATACTTATTACATTCCAACTTAATGTATTCATTGTAATACTTATTCCTATTTTCATCTAGTAATCAGTACAGTGTACCAAACGTGCCCTAACTGTTAACTCAATGATCAATGTATATAAGAAAAGCCTCCGTAACAAGCATTTGAAATGCATATATTCTGCTATCATCTCATAGTTAGCTTGGCCTTTGGAATGAATGAATTCCTTTCAAGCATCTGCAATGCTTAATCTTCCAAGTAACAATCGAAGGAATATTACACTGGTCTAAGCTCCATATTTTGATCATAGCTGTAGGGACAGGGTTTGAGCACCTTTAATTTTGGATGAGTGGACTTAAATCCAACTAGCCCAATACAATGAATTTGTAGAGAGTGGACCAAAGAACTAGGCTTTAGCGCATGACAACAATCAGTATGGCATTCACAGCAATCTCACAGAAATAAACTGAGACTTAGAAAGTTGGTCCTCAGCACAATCCGAGGAGCTTTGCTCTCCCCATTAGTAAGTAAGAGTCATTACAGGAAATTCTCCAGCCTCCCCCCTCTATGGGGGGTTTCTTCAATTAAATAGTCCCCTTTAATTAATCTCTTCCTTCCACTTGTTGGTCATCTAAGCCTATACCTGAGTGCCTGTGCCATCAGCCACCTTCCCAGAACTCCTGTGAGTTGCAGTAACCAAGGCAGCACTATTCAGAGGTCATTTCCTCATTAATGTGGCCAGAATGTCAGTTGCGAGCATTTAATGTGGAGGTGACAGTTTCTCCTTGGATTGCTCCTCCGCCGTGCTCCCATGGATGATCCATGGTACCTGTCATTTTCCTTGGGATGTCTTGGGAGGCTGCCTTTGATGGCACACTGCCCATCCCACCTATGATCTCGGTTGGCTGAGGACAGGAGCATCCTCGGCAATGCCTCTTAGCAACTTAGGTCCTCCTTGTTCATCCTTGGACGCCGCTTCCTCCTCAGCTTGGGCCTTGGGCTTAATATGAAATGGGCTGGGGCTATCGAATTCTTGGATCTTACAATAGCCCTTCAAAATCCTGCTGTCCGGCTCCTTGGTCGGGGAGGAGGGTTTTGATATCCTCGGGCCTGTGTCATGGCTTGTCAAGTCTCATCCCCTTTAAGCGTCAAAGCCCTTTCACCTGCCCAAGGTGCGTTCCCAGCGCTTCGATATAGGGAGTGCACCCGCATTAAATTCTAGCAGCTCTGTGCCTCCCACGTTCAACGGTGTGATGATAATCGAACGGTGGGGATCTTTTGGATTTAATGGGCAGGAAAACCTGCACGGTTACTCTTAACTGGGGGTATAAATACCCATTTGAACCGATTTGCCCCTTAACTTTTGCATTCAAGAGCTCTTGCGCATATACTCTGAACTTGGTTAAGTTTCCAACCGATCTTGTGTCTCTTTTCAGCATAAAAAGCCTGTCCGATGAGCTTTTCCTCATTTCTGTAAGTTTTCTTCTCTCTCTCTAAGTTTCTTTTCCCTTTATTCCTCATTTTTCTTCATCTTTCCTTGAATTTCTTAGCCGTTCCTAGGGATAGGTAGATTTAAGAAGTTGGTTGAGTCTGAAGAGGCGATGGAGAAATTCATCGCAGATCATAGGATACCTAGTAATGTGAGTTTAAGATACTATGAGAAGGGGGAGTGGCTTATCAGGAGGGAGGAGGGTGGAGTAGTGGTTCCCATAATTGCCTTCCTCGAGGGCGGTATGAGAATCCCTATGGGGCCGGTGATAAGGGGCTATCTTAGGCACTTTAGGCTAACTCCTACTCAGTATGCCACTAACGTGTTCAGGATCCTGGGTTGTGTGGACACCTTGAACGAGAAGATGGGGCTGAGGTTAACCCACCACGATGTAAACTGCTGCTACAACCTCCAGCACTTAAAGGGTAAGTCCTATTACATGAAGACGAGGGAGGATAGGGTTCGGCTTATCCAATGCCTCCCTGAGTCCAGCAAGGGGTTAAATAAGGACTTTCTTATTCTGTTCGGAGAGTGGCACGACGGCCTTCACTGCCCGACTATGGAGGGGACACTAGGTAGGATACTTAAAGTAGGAGAGGGTCTAGTATTTTTTGTCATCATGGCCTGCTTTGTTTGGTTGCTAACAAGAACATGCTTCCTTTTCTGCAGATCCACATGCTTTTGAGCGCCATTTTCACTCGGTCAACAAGGCGGATCTGGAAACTGTTCTCAGGGCAGAGATCTTTGTGAACGAGGCCGACAATCAAGTTAGAGCAGCTCACAAGATCCTCGGATACGATCCGATCCAGAAGTCGTTCTCGGTGCCGAAGTACGTGGTCAGGGCCAAAGATCCTCGACTTTACAAAATCACTGTAGCTAAGCACGGGTTCGTGCTTCTTGAAGGATCCCTTATTCCGGAAGGCATTCCGTCGGCAGGCCCTTCTTCGTCCCATCAGGCTGTGAAGGGCGAAGGAGAAGGTGTAGAGAGAGAGAGAGAGGAAGAAGTCAATCCACCCGAGGATCTCTCTGGTGACTTTGCCGACCCTAACTTAACCGAAGAGGACCTCTTGTTAGAGGGGATTTCTTCTCAGGTTGAAATGATTTTCAAGAGGAAGCCCCAAACTAGCCTGTTCGATCTGATTGAGGGCCAGCCGGGGAAGGATGTGCAAGGGAGGTCTCATTCCAAGCTTCCTCCTTCTCCCCCCAAGTCCCAGTGTGCTCAGACCAGGTCATCCGCCCAACCCAAGCTTCCACCTCCTCCCCCTCAGCCAAGCTTGCCACCAAGGATTGAGCCCTCCGATCCCAAACAGAAGAAGGATAAGGGCAAACGGCCCATGGGGGCTGATAGATCTCGCCTCTCCTAGGAAAAGGATGAGGCTTGACGACCTTCGAAGCAGCTCAAGGTTGGGCATCAGGACCGGGACAAAGAAGTTGATACTCAGCCTGAATCTCAAGCTTGGCTCCTCGCACCGATGCTTTATGGGGCTCCCTTGATGGACAACGCCTCCCTTAGGAACTTCCAAGGAGGTGAGGGTGCCTATGTGGCCAATGCGTTGGAAAAGTCTTTGCTACTACTCACTGATATGGCCGAGCTGAGGAATTTAAGGAGGCAAGAGGTGATCCTTGGTTTCATGGGGTACCTGGGCATGGTAAGATCTCTGACACTTATACTTTCATTGAATTTTGCTCATTGGTTCCCAGCTTACTGTGAGCCTGTTTCAACTCGTAAGCTGTCCAGGCCACATTTAGGTTGGAAGAGGTGGCCAACGACTAGAGTAAGGCCTTGGATAGCGAGTGTGATAAGCGTTTAGAAGCTATTTGGACTCTAAAGATCTCCAAGTCCAATCTCGCGAAGGCCAGAGAGGACCTTAAGGAGATGACAAGGGCCAGGGACAACGTCAAAGCAGGCCTGGCGGGCGCTCAAAAGCGGGCTTAGGACCAAACGAGGCGCTTGCTTGAGGCGGAGGAACAGTTGACGATTGCCAAAGAGCAAATCGCAGAGCTGAAGAAAAAGGCAACTGAGGCAGAGGGAGCCAAGAACGTTGCAGAATTTGCTCGGGATGAGGCCCTACGGGCTAAGGTAGAGGCAGAGTTTACCAGGGAGAAGGCTCAGGCCTCTAAGGAGTTGGCCGAGGAGGAAGCTTATGCCTCAGGGGTGTTTGAGATGGAGGCTGCCCTCAAAGCTCAAGTCCTTGGGGTATGTAGGCTCTACTGCTTCTAGGTTTGGAATGAGGCTCTCAGACAAGCTGGAGTTGAGGCCTCATCCGACTTGTGGAAGATGGAGAATGTATACTACCCACCGGCCATCCGTGAGGCTGCTCCACCTAACTCTGAGGCTGAGGTGGCCTCTGAGGAAGTTGGTACTGCACCAAGTGAAGCTGCTTTGGCTATTACTACTTCTGATGAGCCTGCCAAGGAAGCCGAGCATCCCAAGGTAAAGGAGACACATGAGGGCCCTAACCAGGTAGCGCTCCAGAATGCTACAAGGCCCTCTTCTGAAGCCCAGGCCCCTGATGCCGAGAAGGCATCTCTTCCACCTGATCCTTTGCGGGTTGCTCCCCTACCTGAAGGCTCCAAGGATCCCGAGACCCTTTCCACTCAGCTCCCCAAGGAAGGGATCAAAATAAAGTTGAAGAAATAGGCCTCCTTGGCTAGTTCTGATTGTGTTTTTGCTTTATGCTTTTCTTCTTTTTTTTCCTTTTTTTTTTTTTTTTGAACGTTGTAAAGTCACTCTTGGATTGAATGTATAAGATTTCATTCTTCGCATTATGTGCTTACTGTCATTGTGATGGGTCCTGCTATCTTTATCGCTTGTGATTTAGCTGAATAATCCCTACAATGGCTTACTTTCTATTTTGGATTAGCAATTAAAAAATGCTAACTCCATAGTGATAATTCCCTTTTGGACTGTGGTTAATAGTTGAGCTTTAATAATATGACTTGCTTTTGCTGAATTGAATATTAAGGGGACGGCTTTACAACATTAATCCTGCACCTTAGGAACTTAAGGAAACCGTCAGTTGCTGATTACGCTGTGGAGTTAAGTTCAAGGTACTTCGGAATGCCTCAGGCGATGTTCACGGGCTGGTGCTTGTTCACATCCTTGATGGAAGTAGTTAGTTTCCCCATAGGTTTTAGTTCGAGGACCATGCAAGACCTTGGTTCTGTCTGACACTTAGGTCCTTCTTGAAGTAATTAGTTTCCCCATAGGTTTGGGTCCGAGGACCATGCAAAACCTTGGTTCTGTCTAGCACCTTGGTTCTTCTTGAAGTAACTAGCTTCCCCATAGGTTTAAGTCCGTGGACCATGCAAGACCTTGGTTCTGTCTAGCACCTTGGTCTTCTTGAAGTAACTAGTTTCCCCATAGGTTTGAGTTCGTGGACCATGCAAGACCTTGGTTCTGTCTAGTACTTAGTCTTCTTGAAGTAACTAGTTTCCCCATAAGTTTGAGTTCGTGGACCATGCAAGACCTTAGTTCTGTTTAGTACTTATATTCTTCTTGAAATAACTAGTTTCCCCATAGGTTTGAGTCCGAGGACCATGCAAGACATTAGTTCTGTCTAGTACTTGGTCTTTTTGAAGTAACTAGTTTCCCCATAGGTTTGAGTCCGTGGACCATACAAGATCTTGGTTCTGTCTAGCACTTAGTCTTCTTGAAGTAACTAGTTTCCCCATAGGTTTAAATCCGTGGACCATGCAAGACCTTGGTTCTGTCTAGCACTTAGTCTTCTTGAAGTAACTAGTTTCCCCATAGGTTTGGGTCCGAGGACCATGCAAGACCTTGGTTCTGTCTAGCACTTAGTCTTCTTGAAGTAACTAGTTTCCCCATGTTAGGACATATGTGTTCACACTTAAGAACATATGTCATATTTTATGTAAATTGGCTAATCCTTTGACAAAACGCACTCTACTTGTAATTGGGTAGTTCTAGGTGTTTTTAATACTTCAAGAAACAATATTTCAAGATCAAGTGTTGAAGTCATCAAGTCTGTCCAAGAAAAAGCAAGTTGAAGTGCAGAATTTTTAAAGCTCGACACCTGCTCGACACCTACCTCGACACCTGCTATCTGTCGAGAATTAAAAAGTCAGATTTCTGTTCTGATTTTCTTGGGATCCGTGAATGTGTTTTTGGACCTTCTTTTCTTCTAACCCTAAACATATTTAAGGAGTGTTTTAAGAGCCGTCAACATAGACACAAGTTGTATAAGCATTGAGCAATCCTTGTTCAAGCAAATTGTGCTCTAAGACGAAGTTCTTAACCTAGTTCATCTTCTTTAAGAAGTTGCTGTGTATTGTGCACCTTAGGGTTTTGTGACCAAGCATCTTCCTGATCTTCATTGCATAGGATGATCTGAAGAACTTTGCAGCCAACCTCTTCTTTCTCTAGTTGGTGTTTGAAGTCGCGTATTGGGATCCGCGCATCTGGTTAGTCACGTACTTGGGAGCCGTGCATCAAAAGGAGGAACTATCGCTACAGATCAAGTCCAATTGGGTATTGGGGTAAGGGTTCAACTGTAGGTTGGTAAGGTACTTGGGATTCCTTATTTGTAACCGCTTGATTTGATATTAGTGGAGTTTCGGGAGTGGTGACCTGAAAATCACCCGGTGGGGTTTTTGCCGTTAGGGTTTTTCCCCATTCGTGAACAAATCACCGTGTCTTTTATTTTCCGCTGCATATTTAGTTATTCGGTGATTTGTTTGTGCTGCCATGTATTTGCATGTTAAATTGATTAATTAATAACTTGGCTAAATTAATTAATTAGTTTAAATCACAAGGGGTTATTCAATTTGTGGCCTATCACCCCATAGGTTTGAGTTCGTGGACCATGCAAGACCTTGGTTCTGTCTAGCACTTAGTCTTCTTGAAGTAACTAGTTTCCCCATAGATTTGAGTCTATGGACCATGCAAGACCTTGGTTTTCTCTAACACTTGGTCTTCTTGAAGTAACTAGTTTCCCCATAGGTTTGAGTCCGTGGACCATGTAAGACCTTGGTTCTGTCTAGTACTTCGTCGTCGCCGCTTGGGGTGAATGGACTTGTCCTCAGGGTTGGAAATCTTGCCCCTAGAGTGATAATGGCCTTAGGTTGGCTTTGCCGAGAAGAGGGCCTTTTGCAGACTAGGCCCTTGGCCCCATACTGACCTGGACATAGGTGGCCTGGCCTTCCTTCCCCACGTACGACAATAGCCCCAGCGCGCCACTTTTTTGCCACTTCCAATTACGAGGTGTCTTTTGGCTATTCGAGTTGCGTGCTCAATGTTTCGGTATGTGAGGCAAACCCTCATTAATGCCTTTGTGGATTAATGCAGATCCAGCGGCTGGTGGTTTCATTGGAAATTGGGCGGGGATAATATTGCTTATAATTTCTCCTTTGAATTCCGGGCGGATTAATTTTCACCAACCTTCACCTTCTATATAAGGCATTCCAGGGGAATCATTCTCTCACATTTTACAAATCCTTGAGTTCAACAGGAACTTTAAGTTCTCCACCTTCTGGGCGTTTCTAAGGACTTTACCAAGATTGTGAACAAAGCCTAAGGAAATGGGATGGCCCTGGATAAGGGCAAGGGCAAGGAAGCCAAGCCCCCTTTAGGGATCAAGAAAGTCGCTCCGACCCTGGACGACACAGTGGAGGCAAAGGAAATATAAGCCAAAGATGTTCCTTCCTGTCAACCGAGCAAGAAAGAGGACCCTCGTCCTTCAGCCAAGAATCAAAGCGGGCATAGATAACATCTTTCTCCAGTACACGGATTTGCCCGCCTTTCAAGCTAGTAGTGATTCGCGTCCAGTTTACTTGCCGATGGAGGTTTGTAAGATTGCGAGATGGTTGATGCCCCAGTGTTGCCGCCTCTAATACTTAATTATCATGAAACTAGGAGAGAATCAAGGGATCATCATGGAATGGGGCCATCAGGCGCTTCCGTTTCTTCTCCTTTCTCATCGCCGATTCCATCTATGCCAGCTCCACCGTTGTTGGTAGCCTTAAAATAGGCCTGCCTCAGCCTTTCTTTTTATAGTTAGCTTTAAAACAAGCCTGCCAAAGGCTCTGTTTTTATAGTTAGCTTTAGAACAAACCTGCCTAAGCTTCTGTATTTATAGTTAGCCTTAGAACAAGCCTGCCTAAGCTTCTGTATTTATGATGTACATTTTATGTACTTTTCCTTTATTTAATAAAAAAGTAGTTGTACTCTTTACTTACTTTACTTTCTAAATACCTCGTTTCTTTGCGATAATAGCTTCACGAGTGGGTGTGCTGTTGTTTTCCCCTCACATGGGATTTGGAGTTGGTGTCATTGATGGTAATGAGAAATTGTCATCCCGACTTTAACAAAACCGACAGTAGCATCCAAACGCTAACATTAAATGAGCCAACCACATGAGAACAATTAGGAACATAACCGTGTGCCCTACACTGCAGGCTGCGCGATCATCAAAGAATGTTGCCAATGCGCATTGATTTTCCCAAGGCAGGAGGTCCGAGGACCTGGCCCGATTGAGGCTCCGTTTAACCACAACAAAAGATTCCAGGATATCAATATGTTCCTTTCAGGCTATCAAACCCACGATAACCAGCCCTTCGGCAGGGGTACGGAGCGTATATTCGACGTCCGGAGCCCCTAGGACTGTCCCTCATTTAGCAATTCTCCCCGTGTAATCAGTGTTTCGAAGTGCATACTTAAGCGGAGGCTGAGTTACAGCAACAACTGCGTGTACGTTCTCGGGGATAAAGGGGGAGCTTTCGTTTGGCCTGCACCGCTGCTGAAACGATCCTCTTCAAGGACCCTTGCTGATGGGAGTTCGATCCTACCATGATTGACCGTTGCACGCACCAACGCATAAGTTCTTTCCCATAGACGGCGCCAATTGTAGGGACTGGGTTTGAGCACCTCTAATTTTGGATGAGTGGACTTAAACCCAACTAGCCCAATACAATGAATTTGTAGAGAGTGGACCAAAGAACTAGGCTTTAGCGCATGGCAACAGTCAATATGGCATTCACAGCAATCTCACAGAAATAAACTAAGACTTAGAAAGTTGGTCCTCGGCACAATCCGAGGAGCTTTGCTCTACATTAATAAGTAAGAGTTGTTATAGGGAATTCTCCAGCCTCCCCCCTTTATGAGGGGTTTCTTCAATTATATAGTCCCCTTTGATTGATCTCTGCCTTCCACTTGTTGATTATCTAAGCCTATACCTGAGTGCCTGTCTCATCAGCCGCCTTCCTAGACCTCCTGTGAGTTGCAGCAACCAAGGCAGCACTATTCAGAGGTTATTTCCTCATTAATGTGGCCGGAATGTCAGTTACGGGCATTTAATGTGGAGGTGACAGTTTCTCCTTGGATTGCTTCTCCGCCGTGCTCCCATGGATGATCCATGGTACCTATCCTTTTCCTTGGGATGTCCTGGGAGGCTGCCTTTGATGGCACACCGCCCCTCCCACCTATGATCTCAGCTGGCTGAGGACAGGAGCATCCTCGGCAATGCCTCTTAGCAACTTAGGTCCTCCTTGTTCATCCTCGGACGCCGCTTCCTCCTTGGCGTGGGCCTTGGGCTTAATATGAAATGGGCTAGGGCTACCGAATTCTTAGGCCCCACAATAGCTATCTTCACTCCCAATGTCATATGGTCGGTTTGTATAGGTATGGCCAACCGAAACCGACTACAAACGATATACACCGAAACCGATGGTTTTCCAGCCATTTCGGTCGGTTTCGGTTGAGAATTTCACAAACCTTCAAGAAATGCCTCCTCACCTTTATCCTGGGACCAAGAGGAAAATAATAATAATAATAATAACTCATGCAACATGAGGAATTTAATCTGAAGAGGTTTGAAGAATAGTATACTATGCCAAGTAATATTTGCTTACAGATCACAGCATAGACAATATTGCACCAAAAAACCAATGCAAAACAAGATACATTGATCAGGAAAGATAACTTATAGATCAGTGTTGGTAAAAGCGTGTGGCGCACTTAAGCGCAAAGGCCTCTTGAAGCCTAGGCGCAAAGCTTAAAGCGCAAGCGCACGCTTGATTGAAGTGAAGCACCCATTTTATTAGTAATGAGAAATACAACAATCAAATTATCATATAAATTGAAATAAAAAATTTCATATAATTCATTTAACATTTATATAAGCCCTACTTTTGCAATTTTAACACAAAAATTGCAAGTCAAGTCATTTTATTTTTTTGGACCGGCTAGATATGAGTAGTTCCATATAATATCCTTTCTTGAATCTTCAATATCCATAATACCCTATGACTAATTTCTAATATTAGTTAATAATTTAATCACTTAATGACTATAAGTCTATAATAATTAGTATGCTATGTTCAACATCAACCACAAAAGTAGCTAAGAATATCAGGACATAGCAATATGGTAATTGGTACCAAGCAAATATTCAAAAGGGAAAAAATAGAATAATAATAAGAAGAAGCTAGATGGGTTACTGTTTTAAGGCGAAAAAATAAAATAAAAATAAAAATAGAGAAGAACTGGGGGGTTGTGGGTTTCAGGACAAGTTGTCCAATACATTAAAGGCTGCTCATTTCGATGAATGAGGAGGGAGGAAAACAAAGCCCCCACATACTCTGGTTACATGGTCATTGCAAAATCGCTTTTGTGGTACTTTTGATTTAATTTCAATTCCTCTGTTATTTGTAAATGTTTTGGAGAATGAAAGTTGTTATGACGTTACCAATGTTTCCTAGTTGTATGTTCTCTTTTTGTTAATAAAATTATTTTATTCCATAAAAAAATTGATGTAGCAAACTCTAATTAAGCAAGTTAAGTCTTAATTAACTCAACTAGCAAAGAGTCCGCGCAATGCGTTGATAATGCTTTAAATTGCCACGTGAAAGATTATATAAAATGTTCAAAATATGCTAACGAAATAACATGAATTAATGTCGCAAAAACATGAATAGGTTTTGTAAGGACCAGATTTGAATTCCTAACCCACTACATGGATAGACTTAGGCCCTAAAAGCCCAAAGCAATGAATTTGTAGAGAATAGATTAGAAAAACTGGGCTTTAGATGATCAAACCAACATTGGAATAGGTTAGGTGACCGAATAATACAAAGGGATAGGGTTAAGTTTGAAGAAAAATCCTCCTCAGCACGATCTGAGGTGATCTGTTCATATATATATTTCTCTCAAACTAGGTTACAAGTTTGATTCCTCCCAGTTATCGTGTTTTTCTTCTTTTTTTATGAATCACCGTCCTCCTCTTCATGAAGGGTCTCAGCTCTTATATATCTCTTTCCAAAGCATCTTGATCTTACACTTGTTGATCATCTGCATTACTACTTGAGTGCTTATCCCATCAGACACCCTCTCTGGTTGTGTAGGTTTTGGGGCAGCCAACTTTGCACTGTTCAGGTATCACCTCCACATTAATGCGGTCAGGGAGTTAGATGCAGAGTATTTAATGTGGAGGTAGCAGTTTTTGTAGGTATTTGTAACCTTTTTCTACTCCTTTCCTATCCAACGTCTGACTTCTAGCCGTGATGCTACCTGGTAGGATACTTAGGAAGGTAGGATATCCCTACTGATCTCGGATTCATAATTCCGATATGGCTTTTATCCTCGGACTACTCTTGGACCATCATATACAATCCCTATCTCTTTCTCTTCTACCATTCCCATAATAATATTGTTTGACCATTCTCGGACTGGTTAATATCCTCGGACTGGGCCATAGGCCCAATATATAAAATTTTAATAGTACCTTCCGGCTGTCTGGCCCCCACAATAGCCCCTCAAAATCTTGCTTTTCGACTCCTTGGGAGGAAAGAAGGATTTTGACATCATCATCACACCTTATTTATGGTTACACCCCGTCTATACGAACTCCTAAGTGCCTTTTTACCTGCTTAAGGCACACTCCTGATGCTTCGGCGTCCAGAGCGCGCCTTCATTAAATTTTGACGGCACTTTTGTCCCCCACGTTTAACGGCATGATGCGAATCTAATGGTGGAGAATTTCCTAGGGTTACGAGCGGGAATTTTCCCGCTTGTAAATTCTGTGCCATTATAAATAGCTTCTCAAATCAATTTCTTTCCCTACTTCCATCAATCTCACAATTCTAGCGCTCATACACTGAACCTGCCATTTTCTCTCACTTCCTCGTGCATCTACAAATACCAAAATTTTGCCCGAGGACCTTCTTTTTAAACCTGTAAGTTTCTTCGTACCCTTTTAGTTTTGTTTATTTCCATATATTCCTTTTTTATCACCCTTTTTCCTTCTTGGCTCTGTTTTTCGTTTCAAACTCGTTGATTTCTTTTCAAAACTTCTTAGAAAATGGGTAGATTCAAGCGTTTAGTTGAATTCGAGGAGGATAGAGAGAGATTTAGGGCTAGGTACAGGATCCCCCCAACAGTGGGCATACGCTGCCCAAGGGGAATGGGTAGACGATAGGAAAAAAGGGGAGGTGGTCATTCCAATGATCGCTTTCATAAAGGGAGGAATGACCATCCCCATGGGTAAAATCACAATGAGCTAATTTAGGTTCTTTAGACTATGCCCCACACAATGCGCCCTAAATATGTTCAGAGTATTAGGGAATATAAAAGCCCTAAACGAGAGAATGAACCTAGGACTGACACACCATAATGTCAACTGGGTATACAACCTACATCATTTGAAGGGGCAGGGATACTACCTTAAGTCAAGGCATCCCGAAGTAAGGCTAATCCAATGCCTTCCTACGTCAAACAAGGGGTTAAAGGAAGATTTTTTAATCTTCTCTGGGGAATGGCATGATGGCTTATCCTGTCCGACTGAGAAGGGGAAACCAGGTGGGGGTCTAGTTGTAAATTTATGCACTTTAGCTTACATTCCCCCTTTGTTCCACAATATTTTTGCTTCTGACAAATTTTCCCTCCATTTTAATGATTTTGCAGACAGACGTGCTACCATACCTCGGTTCAAGTTAGTCAACAGAGAGAATCTAGACAAAATTCTACGGTCCGAGGTGTATGTAAACGAAGCCGACTGTCAATTACGAGCAGCACACGTAATCCTCGGGTACACACCTATTTCCTGTGGATTTCAAGCTCCCAAGTGTGTAATAAAAACCAAAGATCCTCATCTTCCTCGTATTAGTGTGGCCTTCGAAGGATTCATCGTTCCTGAGGGCATTCCAATCCCAGAGGGTACACCCTTTACTCAGCCACTCTTTGTGGGCATCCCTTCAATAGGAGCATCCCCATCCCAACCGGTTGTTAAGGAAGAAGAAGGAGAAGAAGAAGAAGAAAAACTAGAAGGGATTGTAAATTTGTCAGACTCTCAGGATGAATTTGAGGTGTTCAATCGACCTCTATCCCCCGAGTGTACAACCGCTAACTTTATCCATCAACAAGAAGTAGATATCAGCACTCTAAAAGAGATGGGTATCCAAAGGAAGTCAAAGAAAAGTTTGCTGGAGTTAATAGAGTCCCAGCCTGGAAAGGATGCACCTGGGGAACCATTTCAGCCCAAACTTCCCCCTACTCCTCCAAAACTTCCTCTTCCTCCTCTTCAGCCATCTTTGCCACCCAGAGTTGAACCTGTTGATCCGAAAAGGAAGAGAGAACAGAAGGGCAAGGATGTATTAGAGGCTGGTAGATCTTACCCTACGCTTGAAGAAGAGACCCAACGAGCTGCAAAGCAATAAAAGATTGGACCAATAGGACAGAGGGGCTCAGAGAGGATAAACAATCAACCATCTAAGGCTCAGGCCTGGCTTCTAGCTCCAATGCTCAATGGTGAGCCCCTGAAGGATAATGCATCCATCAGGAATTTCTATGGAGGCACTGGATGCCATGTGGCCTCAGCTTTGGAAGAGGCTTTACTACTCCTTATTGATATGGCCGAGCTGCGGTCTATCAGGAGGTAGGAGGTTTTCCTTAACCTCAAAAGATATTTGGGCATGGTACGCAGCCATCCCTCCTCTTTTACATCTTTATTGTTGCTTGTAAGGTTATTATCTCTTTTTCTTTCAGGCTGTCCAATCTTCTTTTAGGGCCGAGGAAATAACCAATTCTTGCTATCGGCAACTAGACGATGAGAGGACTAGGGGCGTGGCAACCGTGGAGGTGTTTAACATCGCTGACCAGTCCAACCAAGACTTGAGGCAAAAGTTGAAAGAGGAGAAACAGGCGAGAAAAAGTGCTGACTCAGCTCTGGCAGGCGCTCAAAAGCAAGCCCAGGATCAAAGGCTGCTCTTGCGTGATGCCAAGGAACAGTTGACTTCTTCTAAAGAGCAAATAGCGGCCATTCAAAAGAAGTTAGCAGAAGTCCAAAAGCTGAAAGGTCAAGCCAAGAAGGCTAAAGAGGAGGCTAAGAGAGCAAGAAGGGAGGCCGAGGTGGCTAGGGATGGGGCTGAGCAACAAGGTTTCGACTTCGGAGTAGCCGAGACCGAGGAAACCCTTAGGGCGAAGGTTCCAGCAGTGTGTTGAACCTATTGCGCTCAGACTTGGGTAGAAGCCCTCAACCAAACTGGGGTTGAGGCTTCTTCTGAACTAAGAAAACCAGAAAAAATCTACTACCCACCAGCCATACGAGCCTCGGACCTTCCTCCCACTCAAGGTGAAGCAGCCTCTACAGTTGCTGACCCCATTGAATAGTCATAGCCTTAGGATCCTTCTCCTCCTAATCAGCAAGAGCAAGCAAAAGAATCTAAAGCTCTCAAGGAAACTTCTGTTGATGTGGGTAGGCCCTTAGATAAGATTATAGAGAATCCACAATATGGGGCAGCTTCTCAAAATTTTGAAATGGTCTTAGCTTCAGTCACCATGCCTGCAAAGGAAGACCCTAAGGAGAAAGAGAAGGTGACTTCTATTGAAGCTGCTAATCAAGCTGACAAGACCTCCAAGGCTGGGCTTCAGATAAAGTTGAAACGATGAATCTTTATGTGTACAATGTAGTTGCAATTTTTGTAATAGAATTTTCTCTTCTCTCAGACATGTTTTAATGAAATTTGCCTTTTACTTTCCCAAATTTATACGAGTTGTTTTCTTCACTTATGCAATTTTCATTCTGATTATTCCTCGATTGAACATAACCATATGATACAAAAATGTGAAGTTGTTTACATAAGGGAAAACATAATTTTCACACATATTTTTAATTGAGAATCAAAGTAGATCAAGACTACTAAATCCTCAGTACTTTAACAAGTTTTCTAACTTCGAGAACAAATGTTCAAGCGTTGATCAAACAATAGCCAAGTCCAAGGCACCCTAAAATGCTTTAAGTGATGCTCATGGACTTACTTTGGTTTACATCTTTACTGGGTGATAACAAACCATGTGACCTAAAAAGGGAATCAGAAGTTTACTTCTTTTTAATGCTTGGACTAATGTCTAACCAACACTTCAATAGATGCCATAGTGTATTAATTTCCACTAAATTTATGGTCCGAGGAGCCTGATATGATTCAGTTTCTGTTTAACACTTAGAAAATTAATTAAAATATATCAATTTTCTCAAGGTGTGTGGTCCGAGGATCCAGGCATGACCAAGGTTCTGTTTGATATTTAGAATGATGCTATACCATGTTAATTTTCCCAAAGCAGATGGTCCGAGGAACCAGGCATAGCTTAGATTCTGTTTAACACTTAGAAAAATAATTGAAAGATATCAATTTTTCCAAGGTATGTGGTCCGAAGATCCAGGCATGACCAAGGTTCTGTTTGATATTTAGAATGATGCTATACCATGTTAATTTTCCTAAAGCAGATGGTCTGAGGAACCAGGCATAGTTTAGGTTATGTTTAACACTTAGAAAAATAACTGAAAGATACCAATTTTCCCAAGGTATGTGGTCCGAGGATCCAGACATGACCAATGTTCTGTTTGATACTTAGAAAAATAACTGAAAGATATTAATTTTCCCAAGGTATGTAATTCGAGGATCTAGGCATGATTAAGGTTCTATTTGATATTTAGAATGATGCTATACCATGTTAATTTTCCCAAAGCAGATAGTCCGAAGAACCAGGCATAGCTTAGGTTCTGTTTAACACTTAGAAAAATAAATGAAAGATATCAATTTTCTCAAGGTATTTGGTCAGAGGAACCAAGCATGACCAAGGTTCCGTTTGATATTTAGAATGATGCTAAAGACGTGAGAGTAGGAATATAGCACACCAAAAGAAGACAAAGAAAAACTTGCATTAATAATAATATCTTCAAAGATTATTTACATTCCAGGGACGAGGTACAGCCTTTTCCTCTAGGTCTTCAAGATAATACGCACCTATCCCAGCCACTGATATTATATGATATGGGCCCTTCTAGTTAGGTCCTAATTTTCCCCCATGTTGGGTTTTTGGCAGCTCTCACAACCTTTCTTAAGACTAAATCCCCTACTATAAGCGGCCTCAGCTTCACGTTAGCATCATACCCTTGCTTGAGCTTGTGTTGATAGTAAGCCAATTGGACCATGACATTTTCTCTTCGTTTTTCAACTAAATCTAAACTCCTCTCCAATAGCTCATCGTTGCTGCTTGGAGTGAAAGAACTTGTTCTTAGGGTGGGGAATCCAGTTTCCAGAGGAATAATAGCCTCGGCCCCATACGTCATTGAAAAAGGCGTCTCTCATGTGGACCTACGAAGTGTAGTCCGATAAGTCCATAGGACGTGTGACAATTCTTCCACCCATTTTCCCTTTGCGCCATCTAGCCTCTTCTTGAGTCCATTTACTATGACTTTATTGACAACTTCAGCCTGCCTATTTCCCTATGGATATGCTGGGGTGAAATATCTATTTTTAATGCCCAGGTTACAGCAATATCTCCTAAAGGCCTTGCTATCAAATTGCAAACCGTTGTCCGAGATGAGGGTGTGAGGGACTCCGAACATTGTTATTATGTTTTTCCAAATAAACCGTTTGGCATCCACATCCCTGATATTGGACAATGGCTCAGCTTCAACCCATTTAGTGAAATAATTTGTGCCGACCAATAAATACCTCTTGTTCCCTATTGCCTTAGGGAAAAGGCCAACAATATCTAAGCCCCACTAAGCGAAAGGTTAGGAACTGGAGATGGGATTGAGAACTCCCCCTGGTTGGTGAATGTTTGGGGCAAACCTCTGACACTGGTCACATTTTTTTACATAGTCTTCTGCTTCTTTCTGCATCCTTAGCCACTAATAGCCTTAAGTGAGGGCCCTATGTGATAACAACCTACCTCCCGTATGATTTTCACAAATTCCCTCATGCAATTCCTCCAGGATTAGCTCAACTCCTTCTGGATGTACACACAGCAGATATGGGCCAGAAAAAGACCTCTTATACAACTTCTGATCTTCAGACAGCCAGAACCGAGGAGCTTTTCTTCACACTTTGTCAGCTTCAGACTTATCTTCTGGCAGAACATCCTCCTTCAGGAACAATACAACAGGGTCCAGCCAGCTAGAAGCTGAGCTTATTTGATTAACATAAGCTACGGTTCTTCCTGCCTCGGTAGGTTTACATAAGTCTTCTACGAGGATTACCCGAGGTAGACTTTGTGCCGAGGAGGTTGCCAATGTGGCAAGAGAGTCCGCATGTGTGTTTTTACTTCTAGGAACTTGTGTCAAGTTGAAAGATTCAAATTTAGACTGTAAATGCCTAACCTGATTTAAGTACTCTTGCATTCTGGGATTTCTAGCTTCCAATTCCCCTTGGACTTGGCCGACGACCAATCTTGAATTAGAGATCAATTCCATTGCCTTTCCACCCATTTTTTGTACTATAATCATCCCTTCTAGCAGAACTTCATATTCAACTTCATTGTTTGTAGCCGAGAATCCCAATTTCAAGGACTTTTCGATCGTAATGCACTCTGGAGATATCAAGACTAGCCCCACACTAGATCCTTTATGGTTCGCTGCACCATTAACATAGACTTTCCAAGATGCAAGTTCTTGCATGGAGATCATTCCAACCGATTTTCCATCCATATTTTGCTCTTCTACTTTTTCTTTTGTTGGGATTTCAGCAAATTCGGCTACTAGATCTGTAAGGACCTGACCCTTAACCGAGGTGCGGGCCATATACTTGATATCAAAAGCCCCTAGAATCATCTCCTATTTTGCAATTCTACCCGTGTAATCAGCACTCCGAAGCAAAGATCTTAGTGGTAGTTGGGTTAGGACGACCACCATGTGTGATTGAAAATAGTGGGGAAGCTTGCGTGTAGCATGCACCACTGCCAAAATGGCCATTTCCAATGGTAAATATTGGACCTTGACCTCGACCTCATGTAGGGACTTGCTCGCATAGCAAACTGGCCTCTGCACGCAATTATCATCCCGTATTAGCACCAAACTCATGGCGTGGGCGGCTACAACGATATAAGCAAATAACACTTCATCTACTTCGGGCCGAGACATAATGGGCGGCCGAGACAAATACTCTTTCAACTGTTGAAACGCTTGGACTCATTCTTCAGTCCATTCAAATTCCTTCCACTTATTCAATAGCTGAAAGAAGGGCCTATATCTGTCTGCTGACTAAGAAATGAATTGGTTTAGCGCCGCAGTCATCCCTGTAAGCTTCTGGACTTCCTTGGGATTCCGAAGTGGTTGAAGATTGTTGATTGTCTTAATCTGGTCAGGGTTAACTTCAATTCCATGGTGCGTGACCATATAGACTAAAAACTTCCCTGACCTAACACCAAAAGAACATTTGGAAGCATTAAGCTGAAGCTTATACTTCCTCAGGATGTCAAAAATGTTTCCGAGGTCATCAACATGATTGGACTCTACCTTACTCTTTACTATCATATCATCGATATAGATCTCTATGTTTTTCCCTAACTGAGGCTTAAACATTTTGGTCATCATCTTCTGATAAGTAGCCCCTACATTTTTCAAACTAAAAGGCATCACCTTATAATGATAATTTCCAGTGGGAGTGACAAAAGCTGTCTACTCTTGGTCGTCAGAAGCTAATGGTATCTGATGGTACTCTTGAAAGGCATCCAAAAAGCTCATCCGAGGATGACTTATAGTTGCATCCACCAATTGATAAATTCGTGGCATAGGGAAAGGGTCTTTTAGACATGCCTTGTTCAAGTCCGTAAAATCTACACATACGCGCCATTTCCCTGTCTTCTTCTTCACCACCACCGTGTTGGCCAGCCATTCAGGGTAGAAGACCTCCTTGATAGCCCCTGCCTGCTTAAGTTTCATGACTTTGTCCTTGATAGCATCTGAATATTCCTTGATGAATGTCGTGGCGGTTACTTCTTGGGGGTGACCAATGGATTGACCTTCAGATGATGGCAGATAAAGCTCAGATCCACTCCTGAGGCCTCGTAGGCATTCCAGGTGAAAACATCAATATTTCTCTTCAGGAATTCTAGCAACCTTTTTCCCGAGGTGGTAGCTGAGCTTAAACCTGGAAGAATTTCTCTGAATCATCATCTATAATAAATTTCTCTAACTCTTCGCTCTTTGCTTTCTCGGCCTGCCCCTTCACAACTAAGTCTGAGGATTTTGATTGCTATAAACCCTCATTCACCGAGGCCAAGAACTCTGCTATCGGCTGATGCAAGATTGCAGACATAAGGCACTGTCTAGCCATGGACTGATCCCCTACCAGTTCTTCAATTCGATCTCCTGACGGGTACTTCACTTTTTGATGCAGAGTTAAAGAAACAGCCCCCAAGGTGTGGAGCCAAGGTCTGGCCACGATGGCCGTGTATGGAGAGTACACATCCACCATTATAAAGTCCACTTCCACTACCTCCAAGCCTGCCTACCTAAGCAATCTGATTTGACCTTTTAGGACAACAATCTTCCCATAAAAACTCACAAAGGGTGAATCATAGGGGGTTAGATCCTCGGGTTTTAAGTTTAGCCCTTTATACAAATCAGAGTACATGATATCTACACAGTTGCCCTGATCTACCATCACCCTCCTTACATCGTACCCCTCTATCTTGAGGGTGACCACCAAGGCATCGTCATGTGGCTGGATGGTTCCTGCTTTATCCTCATCTGAGAAACTCAACATCGGCCAAATTTCCATTTTAGCCCTCTTCGGCCTTGAATTAGTATCCTCGGCAGGAAGCCGAGCTACAGACATCACCCTGGAGGGCTGTGATTCGGTTCTCCCAGGTGCCACAAAAATGACGTAGATCGTGCTTACTAGAGGCCTCGAAGAAACGCTCCCATATGCTCCGGATCTCAGCTGGTCACCCTACCCATATTGGCAATGAAGATTTTGGTTGCGTTTCAAAGGATCTCCACTCATCTTGTTTGACCATTTGAAATATGGCTCGTTCCTGACATTTTCTAAAACTTGTTGCACCGAATCCCTGAACACAGTGCTGACCATTTGAGGAACTGCAGACTCAGATTGTCCAGCAAAATCCCTTCGGGGTTTGTTGTTGTACCGGTTCGACCTGAAATCCCTCCTATCCTGAGAGATAACCTTGCCCTTTCCCTTGTCTTGTTGTTGGTCTTTCTCGACTCTCTTGTACTTGTCAATTCGATCCATGAGTTGACGAATGCTAGTAACTGGTTTCCCCGTCAAAGACTTCCTTAAGCCATGATTGGTAGGTAGGTCGAGCTTGAAAGTGCTAATGGCAATATCATCAAAATCACCACCTATTTCGTTGAATATCTCCCAGTACCTGTTCGAATATGTCTTCAAGGTTTCTCCTTCCCTCATGGATAAAGATAACAAGGAGGCCAAAGGCCGAGGAGCCCTACTACAGTTTATAAAGCGAGATCCAAACGCTTGAGTGAGTTCCTTAAAAAAGCCTATGAAGCTTGCCCTCAGGCTGTCGAACCATCTCATCACCACATGCCCCAAACTGGATGGGAAAACCTTACACATCAAGGGCTCGTTCTTGGAATGTATGGCCATTTTCTGATTGAAGTGGCTGACATGTTCCACAAGGTCAGTTCTGCCATCGTACATGGTGAATGTGGTGTAGAGAGGGAAAATTCCCGACCTATCACAAGCTGACACGTCACTAAATCCACAAAATACAGCCAATTACAAAGCACCACATACTGTTGCTAGGTTTTACTATTGCTGTTCAGAAACCAATAGAAATTTGCCAAGTGTCATGCAAAGACCAATCACGCATCAGCACGTGTAAGCAGTGACATAAGCAGCCTCGCACGTGTAAGCGATGACTTAAGCAATCCAGCACGTGCAAGCGATGACACAGGCGAACCAATCAAGCTGCGACATGTGTCACCAATCAGACTCCGCCACGTGTCGCTCATCCACCTCCAAATTCCTATAAATAGAAGCCTTCCTAAGACATTTGGAGAGGAACCAAGCCATCTGAAGCACAGAAGTAGAGAAGCTCTGCAGGAATCAAGCCTCGAAACCTCCAAGAACTTCAAGAACTTCAACCTCAGATCGAAGAACATTCGAAGCAGAATCATCCAAACTATCTGCCTAGATCCAAAAGTTTGCGGGAATCAAGCCGAAAGTGTCCGAAAACATCAACAAACCACAAATCAGTGAAGCTCTTCGGATTCAAGCCTCTAAAGCCCCGAAGAACTTCTACCACAAATCCAAGAACACGAAGAACACACGAAGAACACGAAGAACGCGAAGAACAAAGGATTTCTAACAAGCTCATAGCCAGAAATTCATTGTAATTCTGTTTTAGCAATCTTCGATCCATTCCTCGATCAAATTGAAGGATATTTTGTGTTCAAGTCAAATTACATTACCACAAATCCAATCAATAAGTCTTACAAGGAGATCGAATCAGAGGATCAATCTTTTGTAATTTCAGAGAACTGTATACCACAATCATCAATATAAATTCTCATTTGTGAAACTATTTTACTTGTTTGATTTACTTCAAACTAGAAATTTAGTCGTCTACAAATTCTGGCACGCCCAGTGGGACCTCTCTGCCTCTCATCTCTTTCTCCTTCAAAAGAAAAGAAATTCGACATCATTTTGCTACCAGCTTCAATGGCCTCTAGCAAGAATGTTCGAAAATCAGTAGTTGATGCTTCCAGTGCTGATGATTATGTTGGCCCAATCACTCGCAGTCGATCCAAAGCTCTCCAGCCTCAACCAACCAAAGAAGGCGAGCCTTCTACCGTCATCTCTCTGGACTTTCTTGCAAATAGGAAAGTTACCACTGAGGATTCATCTCTCTCAAAAGATTTGGAGATCAGTAATGAATCATCCCCAACAAAGACCTTTTCCATCAACTCTTCACCTGTGATGAGAGACTTAAGGAATGAAGTACCTTTGACTCATCCGGTTTCATCATTTTCTCCATCATACCTAGAGGTCATGCCAGTAATGATGACTAACGCCTCTACCATGGAAGAAAAGATGGCTGAGATGGAACAAAAGGTCATTCTTCTCACCAAAGCACTTGAAGAAAAAGACGTCAAAATTGCAACCCTAATGAACAAGCTGGAGGTACAAGATTCGGGTGAATCAAGTCATGGCCCTGAGCACCCACCTGGCTTTACCTTCAAAGGAGGAAATCTCGGGGATGATAAAGGAAAAGGAGGTGAAGGCCCTTCTCAACACGGACATTCCACCTCAATGGCCTCGATATCTGTCCAACAATTGCAGGACATGATAACAAATACTATTCGAGCACAATATGGAGGTTCTTCTACAAGTTCTCTCATATATTCGAAGCCCTATACAAAGCGCATTGATAATATGAGGATGCCAAATGGATATCAACCTCCCAAGTTCTTGCAATTCGATGGCAAAGGAAACCCTAAGCAACATATTGCTCACTTTGTAGAAACCTGTGAGAATGCAGGAACTCAAGGAGGCCTCTTTGTAAAGCAGTTTGTCCGTTCACTAAAAGGGAACGCCTTTGATTGGTATACAGACTTAGAACCCGAGTCGATTGATAGTTGGGAACAACTTGAAAGAGAGTTTCTCAACCGATTCTACAGCACACGACGCACGGTAAGCATGATGGAGCTTACCAATACCAAACAGTGGAAAGATGAGCCCGTTGTTGATTATATCAATCGGTGGCGTTCTTTGAGTCTAGATTGCAAGGATAGACTTTCTGAAATATCTGCTGTAGAAATGTGCATCCAAGGCATGCATTGGGGACTTCTTTACATCCTTCAAGGGATAAAGCCCCGAACATTTGAAGAATTGGCAACTCGTGCGCATGACATGGAATTAAGTATCTCCAGCCATGGAAATATGAAACCTCCCGTACCTGAGGAAAGGAAAGAAAGACGGGAAATAAGGAAAAATGATAGGAATGCAAAAAGTAATATCAAAGACTCAATGACTATCAACCCTGCTCCGGCTAAAATTTCAACAAGAAATGAGAAGGCTAATGAGAAAAGGCCCGAGGGGAGCCAACAGCGTGAGACGCGTCGCTCATCACTTAAGGAATGGGAACAAAAGGTGTATCCTTTCCTAGATGCCGATATGCCCGAAATGTTAGAACAACTGCTCAAGTTGAAATTAATTGAATTGCCAGAATGTAAACGACCAGAAGAGATGGGAAAAGTTGATAACCCGAACTATTGTAAGTATCATCGCATCATAAGCCATCCAATCCAAAAATGCTTTGTTCTTAAAGAACTCATCATGAAGCTAGCCAAGGAAAGGAAAATCGACTTGGATTTTAATGACGTTGCTCAGTCAAACCTTGCGACAATTGCTTGTGGGTTACCTAGTTGCATGTCTCCAACTACTAAGCCGGGGGCAAATAGCATTCTCATCCAGTTTGGTTCTCTGGAACCTGTTCAAGTTCAGCTTTCACAAAAGACATCTGATCATAATTCGAATGATGATAAAAGGTCAACGATGGATGAGGAAGAAGGCTGGACGATGGTTACTCGTAAGAGATGGAAAAAGAGACGAGCATTCCCTCTTCATTTGGTCACCCAAGAGTCCAAAAGAGTACAA
This sequence comes from Quercus glauca, assembly GCA_023736055.1. NCBI lineage: Eukaryota > Viridiplantae > Streptophyta > Magnoliopsida > Fagales > Fagaceae > Quercus > Quercus glauca. Next base: position 41,452,059 of record CM043316.1, on the reverse strand, counting down.
AACCAGATTCAGCCTTGGTCAAGAAGAAGGAGTGATAAAAGGCAAGAAAGAATGGGAACAAAAATGTCTGACAATTCGACACAAAGCCAAAAACTTCGAAATCTCATCACATTGGAAGAATTCTTCCCCAGAAGATTCTTTCAAAATGACTCAGCCGAGGCCGTTCACACGGTCTCTCATTGCGAAATTCAGGATGAAAAGGAGGATGTTGACCAGGGTGGTCCAAATGAGACTTTGACATCTTTGGAGGAACTCCAATCTCAGGTCGATAAAGTTGAACCCTTGCAATCCTCCATCTCACCGGAAGAAGTGCTCATTCAAGCTTTTGAAAAGCCAGATATCTACACTCCTTCTACCAACACGCTTCAACAAAACCAAGAATGTTACGCGTGCTCTCCAGACTTAACTTTCACCGATGAGGATCTATTGTTAGGCTCTAAGCCCCACAATCGTCCACTTTATGTCTCTGGTTATGCTCGTGAACAAAAGATTGATCGCATTCTCATTGACGGAGGTTCGGCTGTTAATATACTACCAAAAATGACAATGAGACGACTTGGTCTTACTATGGAGGAATTATCGCACAGTCGTTTGGTCATTCAAGGTTTTAATCAAGGAGGACAACGAGCAATCGGCATGATACACTTAGAATTAATCATTGGAGAATTGACAAGCAACGTTTTGTTCCATGTCATTGATGCCAAGACAACTTACAACATGTTGTTAGGACGTCCATGGATCCATGGAAATGGAATAGTGCCATCAACCTTGCATCAATGTTTCAAGTACCTTCAAAGTGGAATAAGGAAAGTCAATGCCGACTTAAAGCCTTTTGCTGAGACTGAAGCTCACTTTGCTGACGCGAAATTTTACGTAGAAGATGACATTCCTAGTGAAGTTCTCCCGGTCGAGATCCCGTCCATGGAAAGCAAGCAGAATGAAAAGAAGCATGTTAGATTCATCACTGGAAAGGATATTCCTTCCCCAAAGGAAGGTCTTGAATGTGGGAGTAATCATTCTAGTGAATCTGCCAGTAATTCAATGAGAGCGGAAATTGCATTGCCTTCCAATAGCTCTCCATTCCTTCGGTATGTACCATTATCACGCCGCAAGAATGGACAATCACCATTCACAGAGTGTCTTCCATCTACCAAAGACATGGGAAGGCCTCCTGCAAAGCTCACAATGGAGGATGTAGTCATATTGAAAGAAAACCATATCATGCCTTTAACTTCATCCACAAATCCTTTGCCCTCGAAGCCACTAAATGGATTCGTAAGGTCTTCACAAAGTCCGACAGAGCATGGTATTTTACCAAGTGAGCGGACGAAAGAATGGTTTGATCCAAAGGCATATAAGTTGTTAGCCAAAGCAGGCTACAATTTTTCGAAACAAGGAGACCTAGGGAAATTGATTCCAGAAGCCACCGGAGAGAAGATACATGGCCTTAGCAAAACACAAAGGAGAATGCGACTTGAAGGGCATGAAATTCCTATCCCAAAGACCGGATTAGGTTATACTCTTGAACAACCAGCTCGGATATGGATCAAGAAAAGAAACAATGCTTCAAGTTCCCAATACATAACAGTGGAGGTCGACAAAAGTTCAAATCAAAGAAAAGATCACTCTTCATCACGCATCTCGGTGTTCGATCGCATTGAGGCCTCATCGTCCCGAATCACAGTGTTCGACAGGTTAAATACAACTGGCTTAACACCAAATCGAGACACTCTTCCTTGTAGATCAGTCTTTGGTCGATTGGGGGCAACAAAAAGGCCCGTTGATGGTTACTCTCAAAACTCAACAAATTTTGAGATTCAAAAAGAAGAGAAAGCTAATGATGAGATTCGCAGTAGCATTCCTTCACGCATGAAACGTAACTCTACCCTAGACATCAGCACTGAAGGATCACTCAAGGTCAAGAGACGAATGATTGTACACACTAGACAATCATTTGTTCACAATGAACAGATTGAAGAGATATCATCCTCGTTTCATATCACGATAGAAGAAGATGCACTTTCAGATGCTGAAGAAGCCAATGAAGAGGTTGATGAAGCTCCCCCAGCCTTGGAAGATGGAGTACAGGCTACAGTTGATGAACTTAAAGAGATCAATTTAGGAACTACTGAAGAACCTCGACCAACTTTTATTAGTGCGCTTCTCACTTCTAAAGAAGAAGAGGAATACCTTAAGCTCCTAGTAGAATACAAAGATGTGTTTGCTTGGACTTACAAGGAAATGCCTGGGCTCAATCCAAGTATTGCTCTACACCATTTGGCAGTAAAAAAGGGTGTCCGCCCAGTCAAACAAACCCAAAGACGCCTTCGGCCGGAGATTATTCCCCAAGTAGAAGCCGAGGTCAATAAGCTAATTGAGGCAGGCTTCATTCGTGAAGTACAGTACCCAGAGTGGATAGCCAACATTGTCCCTGTCAAGAAAAAGAATGGACAAATCCGGGTGTGTGTTGACTTCCGTGATTTGAACAATGCATGTCCCAAGGATGATTTTCCATTACCCATCACTGAGGTCATGGTTGACGCCACTATCGGTCATGAAGCTTTATCTTTCATGGATGGTTCTTCAGGTTACAACCAGATTCGAATGAATCCAAAGGATGAAGAGCTTACAGCTTTTCGTACTCCTAAGGGCATTTACTGTTACAAAGTAATGCCTTTTGGACTAAAGAATGCTGGTGCTACATATCAACGAGCCATGCAAAAGATTTTTGATAATGTACTTCATAAATATGTGGAGTGTTATGTCGATGATCTAGTGGTTAAAACAAAAAGGAGGGAAGACCATTTGGCAGATTTGCGATCTGTGTTCAACCGCCTAAGAAAGTATCAGCTTAAAATGAACCCCCGCAAATGTGCTTTCGGCGTAACATCTGGGAAATTTCTTGGTTTCATTGTGAGGCACCGCGGTATTGAAATTGACCAGTCCAAAATTGAAGCTATCCAGAAAATGCCAGAGCCCAAGAATCTACGAGAACTTAGAGGCTTGCAGGGAAAACTAGCCTACATACGACGATTTATCTCGAACTTGGCTGGTCGATGTCAACCTTTCAATAGATTGATGAAAAAGGATGTGCACTTTGAATGGGATGAGGCTTGTAGCAATGCTTTTGCATGCATCAAAAGATACCTGCTTAATCCTCCAGTCCTAGGTGCCCCTATCCCAGGAAAACCTCTGGTGCTGTACATCGCGGCACAAGAAAAATCTTTGGGTGCTCTTATGGCACAAGAAAATGAAGAAGGGAAAGAAAGAGCCCTTTATTATCTAAGTCGAACTCTCAATGGGGCTGAATTAAATTATTCTCCTATCGAAAAGATGTGCCTTGCTCTTTTCTTTGCCATAGACAAACTAGAGCACTACATGCAAGCATATACGGTTCGTTTGATAGCAAAAGCAGACCCGATTAAGTACGTCCTCTCTAGGCCAGTGGTTTCGGGTCGTATAGCTCGATGGGCGGTCCTGCTACAACAATACGACATCGCGTATGTTCCACAAAAGGCTGTCAAAGGACAAGCATTGGCAGATTTCTTAGCTGATCATCCAGTTCCATCTGATTGGGAGTTCTCCGATGATTTTCCAGATGAAGACGTGTTTTACATTGAAGTAATGCCACCATGGATGATGTTTTTCGATGGGGCTGCACGTCGAGAAGGAGCGGGGGCAGGTGTAGTGTTTGTCTCTCCACAACGGCAAATACTTCTATACTCATTCTCATTAAGCGAACTTTGCTCTAACAACGTAGCCGAATATCAATCATTGATTATTGGTCTACAAATGGCCATTGAGATGGGCATATCGCAACTTGAGATATTTGGAGATTCCAAATTAATCATCAACCAAGTCTTGGAACAGTATGACGTCAAGAAAGAAGACCTTATCCCTTATTGCAAATATGCAAAGAAGTTGCTAACAAATTTTGAGGCCATCACATTGGAGCATATACCAAGAAAAGAGAATAGACAAGCCGATGCTTTAGCTAATTTGGCTACCGCCTTAGCATTATCCCAAGAAGAGACAACCAAAGTTGCTATTTCCCAAAGGTGGGTGGTACCTCTCGTGGTTGAAGAAGAAGAAGAAGAGCAAGCCAACATTATTTCGGTATGCCTTGTTGAAAAAGAAGATTGGCGACAAGCGATCATTGAATACCTTCAACATGGAAGACTCCCGGATGACAAACGCCACAAGACCGAAGTTCGGCGAAGGGCTGCTCGATTCATTTACTATAAAGACACTCTTTTCCGCCGTTCATTTGATGGATTGTTTCTCCGTTGCTTAGGAGAGGAGGAGGCTAAACAAGCCTTAGAGGAGGCTCACTCTGGAATATGTGGCGCACATCAGTCAGGTCCTAAGTTACATTACAGGATCAAACGAATGGGCTACTATTGGCCTACAATGGTGCAAGATTCCATGGAGTGCGCTAAGAAATGTGAAGCTTGTCAGTATCATGCGAACTTCATCCACCAGCCGCCAGAACCTCTACACCCAACTGTAGCTTCTTGGCCTTTTGATGCATGGGGGCTCGACGCAATAGGACCATTACCAAAGTCATCCGGTGGCCATTTGTACATCTTAGCCGCAACTGATTATTTCTCGAAGTGGGCAGAAGCTGTGCCCCTTAGGGAAGTGAAAAAAGAGACAGTGGTCAATTTCATTCGAACTCATTTGATCTATCGGTATGGTGTCCCTCGTTATATCATAACCGATAATGGAAAACCATTCTACAACAGGCTGATGACAGAACTATGCGAGAAGTTTGAATTTAAACAATACAACTCCTCCATGTACAATGCCCCGGCAAATGGACTAGCTGAAGCGTTTAACAAAACACTTGGCAGTTTGTTAAAGAAGGTGGTATCCAAGACAAAGCGAGACTGGCATGAAAGAATCGGAGAAGCATTATGGGCATATCGAACAACGTTTCGAACCCCTACTCAAGCGACACCATATTCTCTTGTCTATGGAGTGGAAGCCGTCCTTCCTTTGGAACGTCAAATCCCATCACTACGGATTGCCATTCAAGAAGGATTGACTGGAGAAGAAAATGCCAAGCTCAGACTACAAGAATTAGAGGCACTTGATGAGAAAAGACTCGAGGCCCAACAACACCTTGAGTGCTATCAAGCTCGTCTTTCAAGCGCCTTTAATAAAAGAGTTAAACCACGATCATTCCAAGTTGGTGACTTAGTCCTTGCCGTTCGAAGACCTATCATCACAACTCATCGTACAGGCAATAAGTTCACTTCAAAATGGGATGGACCTTATGTTGTGCAAGAAGTCTACACCAATGGAGCTTACAAGTTGATTGATAATGATGGTGTAAGGATCGGCCCCATCAATGGGAAGTTCCTCAAACGCTTCTATGCTTGAAAGTCAAGGATTTGCTCCTCGGCAAGAGCTTAAACTGCCCACTGTAACGCTGCAAGAGTACATGATGTCTTTCCATTATCTCTGAAAGCGTACCAATAAGAAGAAATTAATCCCACTCTATGTCAACAATTGCTAGTGTGGCGTAGTGGTTGGATGCCCAAGTCACCCTTGAGAGGTCTCGGGTTCGATTAGTGGTGATACCCACTATTACACACTGAGCCCCCCCTTTTTGCAAAAAAAAAAAAAAAAAAATCTTTTGAACTACGTAATGACTTGATCCCTCTCCGGGGTACGTAGGCAGCTTAGTATCTTTTGCTAGGTTCAGTCACGCAAAAAAAAAAAATATAATAATAATAATAGTAAAAAAAAAAAAAACAAAAAAAAAAAATCTTTTGAACTACGTGATGACTTGATCCCTCTCGAGGGTACGTAGGCAACTTAGTATCTTTTGCTAAGTTCAGTCTCGCACTAAAAAAATTATTATCATAAAAAAAAAATGAAGGAGATAATAAAGCCTTTTTTATTGACTGACAAAAGGAAAGTAGTACAGGGGAAAGCTTGGTAGCACATATGAAGGGAATTAAAATTACAACATCCATTTCAAGTCTTTCAAGCTAGAACAATTAGCTTCAAGGAGGGCTCGTATCTTCTCTAAAGCCTCCATATCCTGGTCTTCAAGTACGGGAGTGGATTTGACTTCTTCAAGTTGTTCTTCTAAGACTTGCACAACATTATCTTGTTCAACTTGATGAGATTCAATTTGAGACACTGATTGCTCTAATTGGACAAGCTCGGTTCGCAGGTCAGCCATCCTTAACCTGATGATATCAAGCTCGGCCTTCAAAGACTCTTTCTTGTGCGTTGCTTCAGAAAGGAGTAGTTCAATTTCAGCCTCATGTCGAATTAAGTTGACAGGATTGGGTCGTTTGTTCAAAGATTCTTTCATCCTCAAAAAATCTGCAACCCCATCACAATGTTTGTCAACATGTTCACGCAAGTGTCGAGGATCCACTCCAAGACTTTCAATCCCACTGTAGATTTCATTTATTTCCGATTGTGGGAGGATGTTGTCCACAGAAAGATTCGAAAGCTTGTTTAAAAGAACATCTCCCAACATAGAAGCCCCTTTCCTACGCACGGAAGAAACATGCGCCATGGCCTGAAACATAGAGACTTCTGGAGAATTCGTCGGTTGAAATGTCCTTCCTGTCTCGGTCAAAGGTTTGGATGACGTACCAACATCAGCAAACTTGCGCCTCTTAAGTTCTGAGCTCTTCGTAGATGGCTTCGAGATGGAAGACTCACTATTTGCAAGAAGATGCACATGATCAATAGAAGTCTCTGCATCAACACCCTTCATTGGACCCTTTAAATGTTTCCAATTGTGGTCTAAGTCGTTACACACATTCTCTTCAGAAATTTCAATGGCATTCCTAGCTAGCACGACAAGTGAACCTTTGGTGCCTTGACTTCGAACAACTCCGGTATGTTGAGATGAGTCTTTTGAATGACGACCATCTTCGAGAGGATGACGTGCAAACTTTGACAAGGGCTGTGGAATGTATGGGTCTTGTAGCTCCCTCTTCCCTTTTTGAGGTTTGTTGGGTGTTAGTGATTTAACATGGAAGGAGGCAATGTCAGCCAAAAAATTTGTTGCTTTAGTAAAATCATTTCCGCAAACTCCTTCCCACCATCGCTTGTAGCTATGTCTGACCCGACTTCCAAAGTCTGTGGCAAAAGCCGGAATGAGTACCTTTGAGTCTGTGTTACGACGAGTGAAAGATTGGTAGAATTGGTATAGGTCTTTTAAAGAGCCTGTATGAATTTCTTCCTTCAAATCACTTGGAATATCTTGATGAAATCCAAAACGCCGACTAAATCTGTGAGGACTATATGCTTCTATAATGTGTTGGTCTTCACATCGAAGTGACAAGTACCCCGAACGGAGGCTCATAAAGTAGTCAAACTTCTGAACGGGTAAATGGTCATTGTCAATGAATGTCTGGTCATAGCTTTTCTTGAAAGCAGTCCCATGCCAAAGGAAGTCGGTGGCGGTTCGTATATGTTTTCGTGCGGAAAATTCACTGAACGGAGAGGCATAGCCTACGCCAGAATATTTTGTCATCAAAGGATCAGATAATTTGTCATTGGTGATGCGATTGCTTCTGAAAAAATGACCTACCCAGGCGTAAACATAATGAATGGCAAAACTAGCTCCAGACTTGCTCGGAGTAGGAGAAGAAGAAATGGTATTAAGTCCGCGATAAATGCTAGCCAATACTGGGATGGCAAGGCCAAACGAACGACCATTAGCCATAGAACTAGCAATCTTGAAAGTGCCTGGACGGATGCTATTTGGATCCTTGATAGGAAAGACAAATATGCACAGCCAACAAGAAAGAAGTGCTGATAGGTAAGTCTCCTCCTTTAAGTCATCCTCAATTTGAAGATCCGCAAAGACCCCGTGTTCTTTATCAGACCATGGTCCGCGCTCGTTTATCACGCCAAAGGGATTCTGACTACACTTAGGAATGGTCGTCCGTCTTGCTGGTCTTCTAGGAGCCGGGTACCTGCCATTTCCTCTATACCAGAAAGTAATCCAGTCACGAACACTCACTTTCCCTTGTCTTTTCAACCGGTTTTGAAGATGATGATATGCCATGAAAAGGAAGCGACAGCTGTACGGCAGATAGGGTCGTCCTTGGTCATTGGTTCCATCCAGCTCTTGCGCGTTGGGTACCACTTCATCATAAAACGCACCTGTGCAAGGAAGTCCACCGAGAATGGAAAGATCCCATGGTGTGATGGAAATTTCTCCAGATAAGGTATGGAGAGTATTCGTTGAAGGGCTCCAACACTCACAAAATGCTTTCATGAGATTCTCATCATAATCATATGTGAACAAGGAGGCAAAGACAGCACTGTAAAGATGGGTTACATCAAGGAGGTGTTTGCAACGACCAAGCACATCTTCTAGCCAATCCCAATAAAGAGAGAAATAGGAAAACCCTCCGTTCGCACTAAAGGAAGAATCCCAGTTGGCGCGCTTTGCAATTATCTCTCGTCCCAAAGTGTTATACGGTTTTGATTTAGCGACATTTTTGTGATGCGAAGCAAGAAGGATAATGGCCTCCAAGTTAGAGCTACTATCAGAAGGAACGACCTGTGACCATTTCGGCAAATTAAGAGGATAAGAGTTATGGCCCCACCTTTCTGAAAATCTTCCAATTATGGGCGGACGAACAATCAAAGTTGTAGGCTTTGCATCCTTGTCATCTTTCTCTTTATAAATAAATAAGGCTGGTTCTTGACCGATCTTTGAATCCCTAAAAAAGGGCATCGTGATAGCTGAAAAAAAAAAAAAAAAAAAAAAAAAAAAAAAAAAAAAAAAAGAGAAAAAGGAAAAAGTCAGTACAGTCAAAATGTTGTTATTAAAAAAAAAAAAAAAAAAAAAAAAAAAAAAAAAAAAAAGAGAAAAAGGAAAAAGTCAGTACAGTCAAAATATTGTTATTAAAAAAAAAAAAGAAAAGAAAAGAAAAGGAAAGGAATGTAAAAAAGAAAAAAAAAAGACAGAGTTCTCTGCACAAAAGGACAGTACATTACCCACTCCACTAAAGACAATGCTTGTACAAACTCGTGCATGCTCCAGACAGCTTTATATAGGGATGCTTGAAAAGCTTGAGGACAAAAGAAAAGATGTGCATGAATGGTTACGGCGCCAAATTTTCAAAGGATACTGCACCAAACCTTGAAAAAAAATGAAGAGAGTAAATGCTCAAAGAAATTGTCACACTAGACTTGGTCTATAGAGGATAACATGTCTTCTAAGAATGACCATGGCACTGATGAAGCTATAGGCCGGCAAAGAGGAGTAGCTTGTTTTACTGTGCCACCAACTATTAAGAACAGCAGATACACTCAATACTACTCCTAGCCTGGATTGTCAATGTTGTCAGAATAGCCAACGCCAAAGAAGACCAAAATGCCAGCAAAATTAATAATATCTGCTGTCCAAATTTCTAAAGCGTCTGACAGGGGTTCACAAAATTCAACCCACAGAAATCTTCTACTACCTTCGATTCACCTAAACTGAAAAATTCAGGTCCAGATGCACAGCCACGAACTCACAGTGACCAACAGAGTAGTCTTTCAAAATCTGTGCAAATCTGTTCAGAATTTCACAAAACTGAACCCACAGGGACCTTAAACGGACCTCGATCTACAAAACCCAGAAAGATCATCATCAACAGAGCCACCACGCGCCACCACGCGCCGCTATAAGCTCGCGATAAACCGTGGCCTAGTTCTTCAAATCTGTGCAAATCTGCCTATAAATTTAAAAAACTGACAATACCATGGTCTTCTACAGCCTTAGATCTACAAAACCCAAGAATTTCAGGCCCAAAAACGCCGCCACGCGCCGCCACGCGCCACCTGAAGCTCCGGCGGTCACAGCGTCAATCTCACGCGCCTCCACGCGCCGCTCCTGGCTACTCACGCGCTCCCACGCGCCGGGGATATTCTCACGCGCTGGCACGCGCCTAGCGCGTACACGCGCCACGCGCTCTCCAGCGCTATGACGTCATCAATGACGTCATCCTCCACTTGACCCAGCTGCCCCGGTCTGACCCGTTTGACCCGGTCCGAACCGCCTTTAAAAAAAAAAAAAAAAAGATAAAAAAAAAAAAATAAATAAAAAAAAATAATATACCTTGACCAAGTTTGACCTTTGACTTTGACCAAAAAGTCAAGATTTTTCAAAGAAGCCTGTCCCACTCAATTTTTCGCGTACATTCCAATTTTGGGACCCGTTTCTTTGTTCGAGATTCGAAAATTGTGCAAACTGTCCAATTTCCAAAAATGTTGACTTTTGCACAAATCCTAACCAAAAGTCAAAATTTTCAAGAAGGACCCACCTTACCTAATTTTTCGCATAGATTTCGATTTTGGGGTCTATTTCTTCATTTGAGAATCCAAAATTGCTCAAATCGTATGATTCCACAATGGTTGACTTTAATGTGAACTTTGACCAAGAATCAAGATGTCCAAGCAAAGCTTGTCCTATTCAAATTTTCACATAGATTCTGATTTTGAAATCCACTCATTTGTTTTGGACTTGGAAACTACCTATGTGACCCACTTCTTCGAAAGTACTAGCAATGTCAAAATTTGAGATGCATCCATTTAGTTGGGATCCCCTCAGGGTTATTCCCCATACTTCATCAAAACTTCACTTTTAAAGTATAGATGAACTCTCACAAGTGTGTCTTGAACTTGAAATTACATTGGGTCACCAGTTCAACCTACCATTCCCGCTCTGTGCCTACTAGTCTTCGGTCTACCGTTCCTCTTTCGGTGCCAAACATTCCCACCTACTAGTCGGTGTCTACCAGTCGAAAATCTACCACTCTCACCAAAAATTCTCAACCGCCATTCTCAACTACCCACCTACCATTCTTCGTTTCTCCATTATAAATAGAAGGGCCGGGTTCAAAAAAAAAAATCATAAAAAAAAAAAAAAAAACACACTGAGTCGTAAGATGAAGATTTGCTTCTTTCAAATTTTCAAGACCTTCTCACAGCCATTTCTCACTATGGCCTCATCATTCTCAACACTTAGCAACCAATATTGCTTCATAATCTACCTGGAACCTACCCTTTCATGGTTTGGTAGAAACCCTCTTCACAACATCATTGTAGTTTTGAGAACCAAACAAATTTTGTTTCTCCACTTAACGACCACGTTTGTCCATATAATTACTCATAACACGGTCTGCATCGACCTCCCATGCCTCCGCGGATTTGGTTGGCCAGGGCATCCAAGTCCAGCAGAAGCATCTGTTCCTAACCTCAGGTCTCCTGTAGTCTCTTTTCAATTGCCTGGTTTTCCAGCAGAGGCAGCGGTTCGGAACAAACAGCAACTTGGCTGGTTTCTAAGACCAGAATCACAAGTTGGCTCCATCTTTCATTCTTTTGAGCATTTCCATCAAGAAACAGTGAATGAAGATGGTAAAAAGTGTTGGGGTATCCTACAAATTGTCTTTCATCCAACACTTGAAGCAACCCCCAAGGCACCAGCTCATCAGAATTCAGCCTTTGGAGCCGGTAAATGGTCGCCGGAGCCTTATTCCATGTCCCAACCACAGTGGGATCCAAAGGTCATTGTTGCTGGTACCTCAAAACACACTTTCTGGAATTACTCCAACTTAAATTCAGCTTGAAGTATTTTAGAAGGTACTCTTCTGAAATTACTTCAACTTAACGTCCGTTGGCAGGGTCCCATCACGCATGCGCATTCAATGACTTGCCATCGGACCTCATTCAGCATGCAGTCAGTCCCAAATCCCAAGGTGTTCTTCCCAGAAACATCTACACCAAAGGATTCCCAACGTACAGGGCCAGCGCCATGGTGTCGTATGTTTCACCCGTTCACTTTGCTTCATCCCCATCTTCTTCACACAGTCACCATCTCCACTTCATCTCCATCGTCTTCTTCTCACGACCATCAACATTCCCAGAATCCCTAAGCTTCTGAAATTACTTCAACTTAACCTGAATGATGCAATTACACATGCGCATTCAACCATATTCCCACATGGCCTCACCTCAATCCGAAGTATACTCTTCTGAGATAACTTCACCGGCAGTTCTTAAAAACACGAGGCAAACCCCATGACTCTGCATGCTGTACCCAGCCACCATACCCGCGTCCTCCTCATCTTCTACACCTTGTGATCGCCACCAACGATCCAAAACATACTTCTGAAATTACTTCAACTTAACCTCTGCTGAGAAGGCTCAGTCATGCAAGTACATTCAAATACTCGCAGACCCCTTTTCAGTCTCATCAAAGCCTTTCATATGGGTCGGTCTACTCCTCGGAAATTATCTCATCCTGTTGAAAGCTCCACCACCTTCAACTACTTCATTTGAAAAGCCAAGTGTAAAAAAAAAAAAAAAAAAAAAAAAAAAAAAAAAAAAAAAAAAAAAAAAAAAAAACTGTTTTCGAAACTCATTCCCACACCGCACTCTGAAACTGTGTGCGTGAACGAGTCTCGAGGGGGCATTTGTAGAGAGGGAAAATTCCCGACCTATCACAAGCTGACACGTCACTAAATCCACAAAATACAGCCAATTACAAAGCACCACATACTGTTGCTAGGTTTTACTATTGCTGTTCAGAAACCAATAGAAATTTGCCAAGTGTCATGCAAAGACCAATCACGCATCAGCACGTGTAAGCAGTGACATAAGCAGCCTCGCACGTGTAAGCGATGACTTAAGCAATCCAGCACGTGCAAGCGATGACACAGGCGAACCAATCAAGCTGCGACATGTGTCACCAATCAGACTCCGCCACGTGTCGCTCATCCACCTCCAAATTCCTATAAATAGAAGCCTTCCTAAGACATTTGGAGAGGAACCAAGCCATCTGAAGCACAGAAGTAGAGAAGCTCTGCAGGAATCAAGCCTCGAAACCTCCAAGAACTTCAAGAACTTCAACCTCAGATCGAAGAACATTCGAAGCAGAATCATCCAAACTATCTGCCTAGATCCAAAAGTTTGCGGGAATCAAGCCGAAAGTGTCCGAAAACATCAACAAACCACAAATCAGTGAAGCTCTTCGGATTCAAGCCTCTAAAGCCCCGAAGAACTTCTACCACAAATCCAAGAACACGAAGAACACACGAAGAACACGAAGAACGCGAAGAACAAAGGATTTCTAACAAGCTCATAGCCAGAAATTCATTGTAATTCTGTTTTAGCAATCTTCGATCCATTCCTCGATCAAATTGAAGGATATTTTGTGTTCAAGTCAAATTACATTACCACAAATCCAATCAATAAGTCTTACAAGGAGATCGAATCAGAGGATCAATCTTTTGTAATTTCAGAGAACTGTATACCACAATCATCAATATAAATTCTCATTTGTGAAACTATTTTACTTGTTTGATTTACTTCAAACTAGAAATTTAGTCGTCTACAAATTCTGGCACGCCCAGTGGGACCTCTCTGCCTCTCATCTCTTTCTCCTTCAAAAGAAAAGAAATTCGACATCATTTTGCTACCAGCTTCAATGGCCTCTAGCAAGAATGTTCGAAAATCAGTAGTTGATGCTTCCAGTGCTGATGATTATGTTGGCCCAATCACTCGCAGTCGATCCAAAGCTCTCCAGCCTCAACCAACCAAAGAAGGCGAGCCTTCTACCGTCATCTCTCTGGACTTTCTTGCAAATAGGAAAGTTACCACTGAGGATTCATCTCTCTCAAAAGATTTGGAGATCAGTAATGAATCATCCCCAACAAAGACCTTTTCCATCAACTCTTCACCTGTGATGAGAGACTTAAGGAATGAAGTACCTTTGACTCATCCGGTTTCATCATTTTCTCCATCATACCTAGAGGTCATGCCAGTAATGATGACTAACGCCTCTACCATGGAAGAAAAGATGGCTGAGATGGAACAAAAGGTCATTCTTCTCACCAAAGCACTTGAAGAAAAAGACGTCAAAATTGCAACCCTAATGAACAAGCTGGAGGTACAAGATTCGGGTGAATCAAGTCATGGCCCTGAGCACCCACCTGGCTTTACCTTCAAAGGAGGAAATCTCGGGGATGATAAAGGAAAAGGAGGTGAAGGCCCTTCTCAACACGGACATTCCACCTCAATGGCCTCGATATCTGTCCAACAATTGCAGGACATGATAACAAATACTATTCGAGCACAATATGGAGGTTCTTCTACAAGTTCTCTCATATATTCGAAGCCCTATACAAAGCGCATTGATAATATGAGGATGCCAAATGGATATCAACCTCCCAAGTTCTTGCAATTCGATGGCAAAGGAAACCCTAAGCAACATATTGCTCACTTTGTAGAAACCTGTGAGAATGCAGGAACTCAAGGAGGCCTCTTTGTAAAGCAGTTTGTCCGTTCACTAAAAGGGAACGCCTTTGATTGGTATACAGACTTAGAACCCGAGTCGATTGATAGTTGGGAACAACTTGAAAGAGAGTTTCTCAACCGATTCTACAGCACACGACGCACGGTAAGCATGATGGAGCTTACCAATACCAAACAGTGGAAAGATGAGCCCGTTGTTGATTATATCAATCGGTGGCGTTCTTTGAGTCTAGATTGCAAGGATAGACTTTCTGAAATATCTGCTGTAGAAATGTGCATCCAAGGCATGCATTGGGGACTTCTTTACATCCTTCAAGGGATAAAGCCCCGAACATTTGAAGAATTGGCAACTCGTGCGCATGACATGGAATTAAGTATCTCCAGCCATGGAAATATGAAACCTCCCGTACCTGAGGAAAGGAAAGAAAGACGGGAAATAAGGAAAAATGATAGGAATGCAAAAAGTAATATCAAAGACTCAATGACTATCAACCCTGCTCCGGCTAAAATTTCAACAAGAAATGAGAAGGCTAATGAGAAAAGGCCCGAGGGGAGCCAACAGCGTGAGACGCGTCGCTCATCACTTAAGGAATGGGAACAAAAGGTGTATCCTTTCCTAGATGCCGATATGCCCGAAATGTTAGAACAACTGCTCAAGTTGAAATTAATTGAATTGCCAGAATGTAAACGACCAGAAGAGATGGGAAAAGTTGATAACCCGAACTATTGTAAGTATCATCGCATCATAAGCCATCCAATCCAAAAATGCTTTGTTCTTAAAGAACTCATCATGAAGCTAGCCAAGGAAAGGAAAATCGACTTGGATTTTAATGACGTTGCTCAGTCAAACCTTGCGACAATTGCTTGTGGGTTACCTAGTTGCATGTCTCCAACTACTAAGCCGGGGGCAAATAGCATTCTCATCCAGTTTGGTTCTCTGGAACCTGTTCAAGTTCAGCTTTCACAAAAGACATCTGATCATAATTCGAATGATGATAAAAGGTCAACGATGGATGAGGAAGAAGGCTGGACGATGGTTACTCGTAAGAGATGGAAAAAGAGACGAGCATTCCCTCTTCATTTGGTCACCCAAGAGTCCAAAAGAGTACAAAACCAGATTCAGCCTTGGTCAAGAAGAAGGAGTGATAAAAGGCAAGAAAGAATGGGAACAAAAATGTCTGACAATTCGACACAAAGCCAAAAACTTCGAAATCTCATCACATTGGAAGAATTCTTCCCCAGAAGATTCTTTCAAAATGACTCAGCCGAGGCCGTTCACACGGTCTCTCATTGCGAAATTCAGGATGAAAAGGAGGATGTTGACCAGGGTGGTCCAAATGAGACTTTGACATCTTTGGAGGAACTCCAATCTCAGGTCGATAAAGTTGAACCCTTGCAATCCTCCATCTCACCGGAAGAAGTGCTCATTCAAGCTTTTGAAAAGCCAGATATCTACACTCCTTCTACCAACACGCTTCAACAAAACCAAGAATGTTACGCGTGCTCTCCAGACTTAACTTTCACCGATGAGGATCTATTGTTAGGCTCTAAGCCCCACAATCGTCCACTTTATGTCTCTGGTTATGCTCGTGAACAAAAGATTGATCGCATTCTCATTGACGGAGGTTCGGCTGTTAATATACTACCAAAAATGACAATGAGACGACTTGGTCTTACTATGGAGGAATTATCGCACAGTCGTTTGGTCATTCAAGGTTTTAATCAAGGAGGACAACGAGCAATCGGCATGATACACTTAGAATTAATCATTGGAGAATTGACAAGCAACGTTTTGTTCCATGTCATTGATGCCAAGACAACTTACAACATGTTGTTAGGACGTCCATGGATCCATGGAAATGGAATAGTGCCATCAACCTTGCATCAATGTTTCAAGTACCTTCAAAGTGGAATAAGGAAAGTCAATGCCGACTTAAAGCCTTTTGCTGAGACTGAAGCTCACTTTGCTGACGCGAAATTTTACGTAGAAGATGACATTCCTAGTGAAGTTCTCCCGGTCGAGATCCCGTCCATGGAAAGCAAGCAGAATGAAAAGAAGCATGTTAGATTCATCACTGGAAAGGATATTCCTTCCCCAAAGGAAGGTCTTGAATGTGGGAGTAATCATTCTAGTGAATCTGCCAGTAATTCAATGAGAGCGGAAATTGCATTGCCTTCCAATAGCTCTCCATTCCTTCGGTATGTACCATTATCACGCCGCAAGAATGGACAATCACCATTCACAGAGTGTCTTCCATCTACCAAAGACATGGGAAGGCCTCCTGCAAAGCTCACAATGGAGGATGTAGTCATATTGAAAGAAAACCATATCATGCCTTTAACTTCATCCACAAATCCTTTGCCCTCGAAGCCACTAAATGGATTCGTAAGGTCTTCACAAAGTCCGACAGAGCATGGTATTTTACCAAGTGAGCGGACGAAAGAATGGTTTGATCCAAAGGCATATAAGTTGTTAGCCAAAGCAGGCTACAATTTTTCGAAACAAGGAGACCTAGGGAAATTGATTCCAGAAGCCACCGGAGAGAAGATACATGGCCTTAGCAAAACACAAAGGAGAATGCGACTTGAAGGGCATGAAATTCCTATCCCAAAGACCGGATTAGGTTATACTCTTGAACAACCAGCTCGGATATGGATCAAGAAAAGAAACAATGCTTCAAGTTCCCAATACATAACAGTGGAGGTCGACAAAAGTTCAAATCAAAGAAAAGATCACTCTTCATCACGCATCTCGGTGTTCGATCGCATTGAGGCCTCATCGTCCCGAATCACAGTGTTCGACAGGTTAAATACAACTGGCTTAACACCAAATCGAGACACTCTTCCTTGTAGATCAGTCTTTGGTCGATTGGGGGCAACAAAAAGGCCCGTTGATGGTTACTCTCAAAACTCAACAAATTTTGAGATTCAAAAAGAAGAGAAAGCTAATGATGAGATTCGCAGTAGCATTCCTTCACGCATGAAACGTAACTCTACCCTAGACATCAGCACTGAAGGATCACTCAAGGTCAAGAGACGAATGATTGTACACACTAGACAATCATTTGTTCACAATGAACAGATTGAAGAGATATCATCCTCGTTTCATATCACGATAGAAGAAGATGCACTTTCAGATGCTGAAGAAGCCAATGAAGAGGTTGATGAAGCTCCCCCAGCCTTGGAAGATGGAGTACAGGCTACAGTTGATGAACTTAAAGAGATCAATTTAGGAACTACTGAAGAACCTCGACCAACTTTTATTAGTGCGCTTCTCACTTCTAAAGAAGAAGAGGAATACCTTAAGCTCCTAGTAGAATACAAAGATGTGTTTGCTTGGACTTACAAGGAAATGCCTGGGCTCAATCCAAGTATTGCTCTACACCATTTGGCAGTAAAAAAGGGTGTCCGCCCAGTCAAACAAACCCAAAGACGCCTTCGGCCGGAGATTATTCCCCAAGTAGAAGCCGAGGTCAATAAGCTAATTGAGGCAGGCTTCATTCGTGAAGTACAGTACCCAGAGTGGATAGCCAACATTGTCCCTGTCAAGAAAAAGAATGGACAAATCCGGGTGTGTGTTGACTTCCGTGATTTGAACAATGCATGTCCCAAGGATGATTTTCCATTACCCATCACTGAGGTCATGGTTGACGCCACTATCGGTCATGAAGCTTTATCTTTCATGGATGGTTCTTCAGGTTACAACCAGATTCGAATGAATCCAAAGGATGAAGAGCTTACAGCTTTTCGTACTCCTAAGGGCATTTACTGTTACAAAGTAATGCCTTTTGGACTAAAGAATGCTGGTGCTACATATCAACGAGCCATGCAAAAGATTTTTGATAATGTACTTCATAAATATGTGGAGTGTTATGTCGATGATCTAGTGGTTAAAACAAAAAGGAGGGAAGACCATTTGGCAGATTTGCGATCTGTGTTCAACCGCCTAAGAAAGTATCAGCTTAAAATGAACCCCCGCAAATGTGCTTTCGGCGTAACATCTGGGAAATTTCTTGGTTTCATTGTGAGGCACCGCGGTATTGAAATTGACCAGTCCAAAATTGAAGCTATCCAGAAAATGCCAGAGCCCAAGAATCTACGAGAACTTAGAGGCTTGCAGGGAAAACTAGCCTACATACGACGATTTATCTCGAACTTGGCTGGTCGATGTCAACCTTTCAATAGATTGATGAAAAAGGATGTGCACTTTGAATGGGATGAGGCTTGTAGCAATGCTTTTGCATGCATCAAAAGATACCTGCTTAATCCTCCAGTCCTAGGTGCCCCTATCCCAGGAAAACCTCTGGTGCTGTACATCGCGGCACAAGAAAAATCTTTGGGTGCTCTTATGGCACAAGAAAATGAAGAAGGGAAAGAAAGAGCCCTTTATTATCTAAGTCGAACTCTCAATGGGGCTGAATTAAATTATTCTCCTATCGAAAAGATGTGCCTTGCTCTTTTCTTTGCCATAGACAAACTAGAGCACTACATGCAAGCATATACGGTTCGTTTGATAGCAAAAGCAGACCCGATTAAGTACGTCCTCTCTAGGCCAGTGGTTTCGGGTCGTATAGCTCGATGGGCGGTCCTGCTACAACAATACGACATCGCGTATGTTCCACAAAAGGCTGTCAAAGGACAAGCATTGGCAGATTTCTTAGCTGATCATCCAGTTCCATCTGATTGGGAGTTCTCCGATGATTTTCCAGATGAAGACGTGTTTTACATTGAAGTAATGCCACCATGGATGATGTTTTTCGATGGGGCTGCACGTCGAGAAGGAGCGGGGGCAGGTGTAGTGTTTGTCTCTCCACAACGGCAAATACTTCTATACTCATTCTCATTAAGCGAACTTTGCTCTAACAACGTAGCCGAATATCAATCATTGATTATTGGTCTACAAATGGCCATTGAGATGGGCATATCGCAACTTGAGATATTTGGAGATTCCAAATTAATCATCAACCAAGTCTTGGAACAGTATGACGTCAAGAAAGAAGACCTTATCCCTTATTGCAAATATGCAAAGAAGTTGCTAACAAATTTTGAGGCCATCACATTGGAGCATATACCAAGAAAAGAGAATAGACAAGCCGATGCTTTAGCTAATTTGGCTACCGCCTTAGCATTATCCCAAGAAGAGACAACCAAAGTTGCTATTTCCCAAAGGTGGGTGGTACCTCTCGTGGTTGAAGAAGAAGAAGAAGAGCAAGCCAACATTATTTCGGTATGCCTTGTTGAAAAAGAAGATTGGCGACAAGCGATCATTGAATACCTTCAACATGGAAGACTCCCGGATGACAAACGCCACAAGACCGAAGTTCGGCGAAGGGCTGCTCGATTCATTTACTATAAAGACACTCTTTTCCGCCGTTCATTTGATGGATTGTTTCTCCGTTGCTTAGGAGAGGAGGAGGCTAAACAAGCCTTAGAGGAGGCTCACTCTGGAATATGTGGCGCACATCAGTCAGGTCCTAAGTTACATTACAGGATCAAACGAATGGGCTACTATTGGCCTACAATGGTGCAAGATTCCATGGAGTGCGCTAAGAAATGTGAAGCTTGTCAGTATCATGCGAACTTCATCCACCAGCCGCCAGAACCTCTACACCCAACTGTAGCTTCTTGGCCTTTTGATGCATGGGGGCTCGACGCAATAGGACCATTACCAAAGTCATCCGGTGGCCATTTGTACATCTTAGCCGCAACTGATTATTTCTCGAAGTGGGCAGAAGCTGTGCCCCTTAGGGAAGTGAAAAAAGAGACAGTGGTCAATTTCATTCGAACTCATTTGATCTATCGGTATGGTGTCCCTCGTTATATCATAACCGATAATGGAAAACCATTCTACAACAGGCTGATGACAGAACTATGCGAGAAGTTTGAATTTAAACAATACAACTCCTCCATGTACAATGCCCCGGCAAATGGACTAGCTGAAGCGTTTAACAAAACACTTGGCAGTTTGTTAAAGAAGGTGGTATCCAAGACAAAGCGAGACTGGCATGAAAGAATCGGAGAAGCATTATGGGCATATCGAACAACGTTTCGAACCCCTACTCAAGCGACACCATATTCTCTTGTCTATGGAGTGGAAGCCGTCCTTCCTTTGGAACGTCAAATCCCATCACTACGGATTGCCATTCAAGAAGGATTGACTGGAGAAGAAAATGCCAAGCTCAGACTACAAGAATTAGAGGCACTTGATGAGAAAAGACTCGAGGCCCAACAACACCTTGAGTGCTATCAAGCTCGTCTTTCAAGCGCCTTTAATAAAAGAGTTAAACCACGATCATTCCAAGTTGGTGACTTAGTCCTTGCCGTTCGAAGACCTATCATCACAACTCATCGTACAGGCAATAAGTTCACTTCAAAATGGGATGGACCTTATGTTGTGCAAGAAGTCTACACCAATGGAGCTTACAAGTTGATTGATAATGATGGTGTAAGGATCGGCCCCATCAATGGGAAGTTCCTCAAACGCTTCTATGCTTGAAAGTCAAGGATTTGCTCCTCGGCAAGAGCTTAAACTGCCCACTGTAACGCTGCAAGAGTACATGATGTCTTTCCATTATCTCTGAAAGCGTACCAATAAGAAGAAATTAATCCCACTCTATGTCAACAATTGCTAGTGTGGCGTAGTGGTTGGATGCCCAAGTCACCCTTGAGAGGTCTCGGGTTCGATTAGTGGTGATACCCACTATTACACACTGAGCCCCCCCTTTTTGCAAAAAAAAAAAAAAAAAAATCTTTTGAACTACGTAATGACTTGATCCCTCTCCGGGGTACGTAGGCAGCTTAGTATCTTTTGCTAGGTTCAGTCACGCAAAAAAAAAAAATATAATAATAATAATAGTAAAAAAAAAAAAAACAAAAAAAAAAAATCTTTTGAACTACGTGATGACTTGATCCCTCTCGAGGGTACGTAGGCAACTTAGTATCTTTTGCTAAGTTCAGTCTCGCACTAAAAAAATTATTATCATAAAAAAAAAATGAAGGAGATAATAAAGCCTTTTTTATTGACTGACAAAAGGAAAGTAGTACAGGGGAAAGCTTGGTAGCACATATGAAGGGAATTAAAATTACAACATCCATTTCAAGTCTTTCAAGCTAGAACAATTAGCTTCAAGGAGGGCTCGTATCTTCTCTAAAGCCTCCATATCCTGGTCTTCAAGTACGGGAGTGGATTTGACTTCTTCAAGTTGTTCTTCTAAGACTTGCACAACATTATCTTGTTCAACTTGATGAGATTCAATTTGAGACACTGATTGCTCTAATTGGACAAGCTCGGTTCGCAGGTCAGCCATCCTTAACCTGATGATATCAAGCTCGGCCTTCAAAGACTCTTTCTTGTGCGTTGCTTCAGAAAGGAGTAGTTCAATTTCAGCCTCATGTCGAATTAAGTTGACAGGATTGGGTCGTTTGTTCAAAGATTCTTTCATCCTCAAAAAATCTGCAACCCCATCACAATGTTTGTCAACATGTTCACGCAAGTGTCGAGGATCCACTCCAAGACTTTCAATCCCACTGTAGATTTCATTTATTTCCGATTGTGGGAGGATGTTGTCCACAGAAAGATTCGAAAGCTTGTTTAAAAGAACATCTCCCAACATAGAAGCCCCTTTCCTACGCACGGAAGAAACATGCGCCATGGCCTGAAACATAGAGACTTCTGGAGAATTCGTCGGTTGAAATGTCCTTCCTGTCTCGGTCAAAGGTTTGGATGACGTACCAACATCAGCAAACTTGCGCCTCTTAAGTTCTGAGCTCTTCGTAGATGGCTTCGAGATGGAAGACTCACTATTTGCAAGAAGATGCACATGATCAATAGAAGTCTCTGCATCAACACCCTTCATTGGACCCTTTAAATGTTTCCAATTGTGGTCTAAGTCGTTACACACATTCTCTTCAGAAATTTCAATGGCATTCCTAGCTAGCACGACAAGTGAACCTTTGGTGCCTTGACTTCGAACAACTCCGGTATGTTGAGATGAGTCTTTTGAATGACGACCATCTTCGAGAGGATGACGTGCAAACTTTGACAAGGGCTGTGGAATGTATGGGTCTTGTAGCTCCCTCTTCCCTTTTTGAGGTTTGTTGGGTGTTAGTGATTTAACATGGAAGGAGGCAATGTCAGCCAAAAAATTTGTTGCTTTAGTAAAATCATTTCCGCAAACTCCTTCCCACCATCGCTTGTAGCTATGTCTGACCCGACTTCCAAAGTCTGTGGCAAAAGCCGGAATGAGTACCTTTGAGTCTGTGTTACGACGAGTGAAAGATTGGTAGAATTGGTATAGGTCTTTTAAAGAGCCTGTATGAATTTCTTCCTTCAAATCACTTGGAATATCTTGATGAAATCCAAAACGCCGACTAAATCTGTGAGGACTATATGCTTCTATAATGTGTTGGTCTTCACATCGAAGTGACAAGTACCCCGAACGGAGGCTCATAAAGTAGTCAAACTTCTGAACGGGTAAATGGTCATTGTCAATGAATGTCTGGTCATAGCTTTTCTTGAAAGCAGTCCCATGCCAAAGGAAGTCGGTGGCGGTTCGTATATGTTTTCGTGCGGAAAATTCACTGAACGGAGAGGCATAGCCTACGCCAGAATATTTTGTCATCAAAGGATCAGATAATTTGTCATTGGTGATGCGATTGCTTCTGAAAAAATGACCTACCCAGGCGTAAACATAATGAATGGCAAAACTAGCTCCAGACTTGCTCGGAGTAGGAGAAGAAGAAATGGTATTAAGTCCGCGATAAATGCTAGCCAATACTGGGATGGCAAGGCCAAACGAACGACCATTAGCCATAGAACTAGCAATCTTGAAAGTGCCTGGACGGATGCTATTTGGATCCTTGATAGGAAAGACAAATATGCACAGCCAACAAGAAAGAAGTGCTGATAGGTAAGTCTCCTCCTTTAAGTCATCCTCAATTTGAAGATCCGCAAAGACCCCGTGTTCTTTATCAGACCATGGTCCGCGCTCGTTTATCACGCCAAAGGGATTCTGACTACACTTAGGAATGGTCGTCCGTCTTGCTGGTCTTCTAGGAGCCGGGTACCTGCCATTTCCTCTATACCAGAAAGTAATCCAGTCACGAACACTCACTTTCCCTTGTCTTTTCAACCGGTTTTGAAGATGATGATATGCCATGAAAAGGAAGCGACAGCTGTACGGCAGATAGGGTCGTCCTTGGTCATTGGTTCCATCCAGCTCTTGCGCGTTGGGTACCACTTCATCATAAAACGCACCTGTGCAAGGAAGTCCACCGAGAATGGAAAGATCCCATGGTGTGATGGAAATTTCTCCAGATAAGGTATGGAGAGTATTCGTTGAAGGGCTCCAACACTCACAAAATGCTTTCATGAGATTCTCATCATAATCATATGTGAACAAGGAGGCAAAGACAGCACTGTAAAGATGGGTTACATCAAGGAGGTGTTTGCAACGACCAAGCACATCTTCTAGCCAATCCCAATAAAGAGAGAAATAGGAAAACCCTCCGTTCGCACTAAAGGAAGAATCCCAGTTGGCGCGCTTTGCAATTATCTCTCGTCCCAAAGTGTTATACGGTTTTGATTTAGCGACATTTTTGTGATGCGAAGCAAGAAGGATAATGGCCTCCAAGTTAGAGCTACTATCAGAAGGAACGACCTGTGACCATTTCGGCAAATTAAGAGGATAAGAGTTATGGCCCCACCTTTCTGAAAATCTTCCAATTATGGGCGGACGAACAATCAAAGTTGTAGGCTTTGCATCCTTGTCATCTTTCTCTTTATAAATAAATAAGGCTGGTTCTTGACCGATCTTTGAATCCCTAAAAAAGGGCATCGTGATAGCTGAAAAAAAAAAAAAAAAAAAAAAAAAAAAAAAAAAAAAAAAAGAGAAAAAGGAAAAAGTCAGTACAGTCAAAATGTTGTTATTAAAAAAAAAAAAAAAAAAAAAAAAAAAAAAAAAAAAAAGAGAAAAAGGAAAAAGTCAGTACAGTCAAAATATTGTTATTAAAAAAAAAAAAGAAAAGAAAAGAAAAGGAAAGGAATGTAAAAAAGAAAAAAAAAAGACAGAGTTCTCTGCACAAAAGGACAGTACATTACCCACTCCACTAAAGACAATGCTTGTACAAACTCGTGCATGCTCCAGACAGCTTTATATAGGGATGCTTGAAAAGCTTGAGGACAAAAGAAAAGATGTGCATGAATGGTTACGGCGCCAAATTTTCAAAGGATACTGCACCAAACCTTGAAAAAAAATGAAGAGAGTAAATGCTCAAAGAAATTGTCACACTAGACTTGGTCTATAGAGGATAACATGTCTTCTAAGAATGACCATGGCACTGATGAAGCTATAGGCCGGCAAAGAGGAGTAGCTTGTTTTACTGTGCCACCAACTATTAAGAACAGCAGATACACTCAATACTACTCCTAGCCTGGATTGTCAATGTTGTCAGAATAGCCAACGCCAAAGAAGACCAAAATGCCAGCAAAATTAATAATATCTGCTGTCCAAATTTCTAAAGCGTCTGACAGGGGTTCACAAAATTCAACCCACAGAAATCTTCTACTACCTTCGATTCACCTAAACTGAAAAATTCAGGTCCAGATGCACAGCCACGAACTCACAGTGACCAACAGAGTAGTCTTTCAAAATCTGTGCAAATCTGTTCAGAATTTCACAAAACTGAACCCACAGGGACCTTAAACGGACCTCGATCTACAAAACCCAGAAAGATCATCATCAACAGAGCCACCACGCGCCACCACGCGCCGCTATAAGCTCGCGATAAACCGTGGCCTAGTTCTTCAAATCTGTGCAAATCTGCCTATAAATTTAAAAAACTGACAATACCATGGTCTTCTACAGCCTTAGATCTACAAAACCCAAGAATTTCAGGCCCAAAAACGCCGCCACGCGCCGCCACGCGCCACCTGAAGCTCCGGCGGTCACAGCGTCAATCTCACGCGCCTCCACGCGCCGCTCCTGGCTACTCACGCGCTCCCACGCGCCGGGGATATTCTCACGCGCTGGCACGCGCCTAGCGCGTACACGCGCCACGCGCTCTCCAGCGCTATGACGTCATCAATGACGTCATCCTCCACTTGACCCAGCTGCCCCGGTCTGACCCGTTTGACCCGGTCCGAACCGCCTTTAAAAAAAAAAAAAAAAAGATAAAAAAAAAAAAATAAATAAAAAAAAATAATATACCTTGACCAAGTTTGACCTTTGACTTTGACCAAAAAGTCAAGATTTTTCAAAGAAGCCTGTCCCACTCAATTTTTCGCGTACATTCCAATTTTGGGACCCGTTTCTTTGTTCGAGATTCGAAAATTGTGCAAACTGTCCAATTTCCAAAAATGTTGACTTTTGCACAAATCCTAACCAAAAGTCAAAATTTTCAAGAAGGACCCACCTTACCTAATTTTTCGCATAGATTTCGATTTTGGGGTCTATTTCTTCATTTGAGAATCCAAAATTGCTCAAATCGTATGATTCCACAATGGTTGACTTTAATGTGAACTTTGACCAAGAATCAAGATGTCCAAGCAAAGCTTGTCCTATTCAAATTTTCACATAGATTCTGATTTTGAAATCCACTCATTTGTTTTGGACTTGGAAACTACCTATGTGACCCACTTCTTCGAAAGTACTAGCAATGTCAAAATTTGAGATGCATCCATTTAGTTGGGATCCCCTCAGGGTTATTCCCCATACTTCATCAAAACTTCACTTTTAAAGTATAGATGAACTCTCACAAGTGTGTCTTGAACTTGAAATTACATTGGGTCACCAGTTCAACCTACCATTCCCGCTCTGTGCCTACTAGTCTTCGGTCTACCGTTCCTCTTTCGGTGCCAAACATTCCCACCTACTAGTCGGTGTCTACCAGTCGAAAATCTACCACTCTCACCAAAAATTCTCAACCGCCATTCTCAACTACCCACCTACCATTCTTCGTTTCTCCATTATAAATAGAAGGGCCGGGTTCAAAAAAAAAAATCATAAAAAAAAAAAAAAAAACACACTGAGTCGTAAGATGAAGATTTGCTTCTTTCAAATTTTCAAGACCTTCTCACAGCCATTTCTCACTATGGCCTCATCATTCTCAACACTTAGCAACCAATATTGCTTCATAATCTACCTGGAACCTACCCTTTCATGGTTTGGTAGAAACCCTCTTCACAACATCATTGTAGTTTTGAGAACCAAACAAATTTTGTTTCTCCACTTAACGACCACGTTTGTCCATATAATTACTCATAACACGGTCTGCATCGACCTCCCATGCCTCCGCGGATTTGGTTGGCCAGGGCATCCAAGTCCAGCAGAAGCATCTGTTCCTAACCTCAGGTCTCCTGTAGTCTCTTTTCAATTGCCTGGTTTTCCAGCAGAGGCAGCGGTTCGGAACAAACAGCAACTTGGCTGGTTTCTAAGACCAGAATCACAAGTTGGCTCCATCTTTCATTCTTTTGAGCATTTCCATCAAGAAACAGTGAATGAAGATGGTAAAAAGTGTTGGGGTATCCTACAAATTGTCTTTCATCCAACACTTGAAGCAACCCCCAAGGCACCAGCTCATCAGAATTCAGCCTTTGGAGCCGGTAAATGGTCGCCGGAGCCTTATTCCATGTCCCAACCACAGTGGGATCCAAAGGTCATTGTTGCTGGTACCTCAAAACACACTTTCTGGAATTACTCCAACTTAAATTCAGCTTGAAGTATTTTAGAAGGTACTCTTCTGAAATTACTTCAACTTAACGTCCGTTGGCAGGGTCCCATCACGCATGCGCATTCAATGACTTGCCATCGGACCTCATTCAGCATGCAGTCAGTCCCAAATCCCAAGGTGTTCTTCCCAGAAACATCTACACCAAAGGATTCCCAACGTACAGGGCCAGCGCCATGGTGTCGTATGTTTCACCCGTTCACTTTGCTTCATCCCCATCTTCTTCACACAGTCACCATCTCCACTTCATCTCCATCGTCTTCTTCTCACGACCATCAACATTCCCAGAATCCCTAAGCTTCTGAAATTACTTCAACTTAACCTGAATGATGCAATTACACATGCGCATTCAACCATATTCCCACATGGCCTCACCTCAATCCGAAGTATACTCTTCTGAGATAACTTCACCGGCAGTTCTTAAAAACACGAGGCAAACCCCATGACTCTGCATGCTGTACCCAGCCACCATACCCGCGTCCTCCTCATCTTCTACACCTTGTGATCGCCACCAACGATCCAAAACATACTTCTGAAATTACTTCAACTTAACCTCTGCTGAGAAGGCTCAGTCATGCAAGTACATTCAAATACTCGCAGACCCCTTTTCAGTCTCATCAAAGCCTTTCATATGGGTCGGTCTACTCCTCGGAAATTATCTCATCCTGTTGAAAGCTCCACCACCTTCAACTACTTCATTTGAAAAGCCAAGTGTAAAAAAAAAAAAAAAAAAAAAAAAAAAAAAAAAAAAAAAAAAAAAAAAAAAACTGTTTTCGAAACTCATTCCCACACCGCACTCTGAAACTGTGTGCGTGAACGAGTCTCGAGGGGGCATTTGTAGAGAGGGAAAATTCCCGACCTATCACAAGCTGACACGTCACTAAATCCACAAAATACAGCCAATTACAAAGCACCACATACTGTTGCTAGGTTTTACTATTGCTGTTCAGAAACCAATAGAAATTTGCCAAGTGTCATGCAAAGACCAATCACGCATCAGCACGTGTAAGCAGTGACATAAGCAGCCTCGCACGTGTAAGCGATGACTTAAGCAATCCAGCACGTGCAAGCGATGACACAGGCGAACCAATCAAGCTGCGACATGTGTCACCAATCAGACTCCGCCACGTGTCGCTCATCCACCTCCAAATTCCTATAAATAGAAGCCTTCCTAAGACATTTGGAGAGGAACCAAGCCATCTGAAGCACAGAAGTAGAGAAGCTCTGCAGGAATCAAGCCTCGAAACCTCCAAGAACTTCAAGAACTTCAACCTCAGATCGAAGAACATTCGAAGCAGAATCATCCAAACTATCTGCCTAGATCCAAAAGTTTGCGGGAATCAAGCCGAAAGTGTCCGAAAACATCAACAAACCACAAATCAGTGAAGCTCTTCGGATTCAAGCCTCTAAAGCCCCGAAGAACTTCTACCACAAATCCAAGAACACGAAGAACACACGAAGAACACGAAGAACGCGAAGAACAAAGGATTTCTAACAAGCTCATAGCCAGAAATTCATTGTAATTCTGTTTTAGCAATCTTCGATCCATTCCTCGATCAAATTGAAGGATATTTTGTGTTCAAGTCAAATTACATTACCACAAATCCAATCAATAAGTCTTACAAGGAGATCGAATCAGAGGATCAATCTTTTGTAATTTCAGAGAACTGTATACCACAATCATCAATATAAATTCTCATTTGTGAAACTATTTTACTTGTTTGATTTACTTCAAACTAGAAATTTAGTCGTCTACATGTGGACTGTGAGAACTACCAAGGAAGTCTCATTCTCTCAATCCAACGCATAAAAGGCAACCTAGAAATCTGATTGAATTCTTTGCTCATAGCCTTATTCCCCAGACCAACTGAGGATGAATTCCTCCATTTACGTTCATGATGATAGTCTTCTTCGTACAAGAAGGACTCGCTAGGGGGTGTCCTCGATCTGCGCTTATAGCTAAAGTCCTCTTCT
The DNA here is from genome assembly GCA_023736055.1 of Quercus glauca. NCBI lineage: Eukaryota > Viridiplantae > Streptophyta > Magnoliopsida > Fagales > Fagaceae > Quercus > Quercus glauca. Next base: position 41,423,067 of record CM043316.1, on the reverse strand, counting down.
CCACTAGAGGAAAGGTCAGAATTGGATGGGGCTCGCTTTCGCCGTTCATGGCGCAAGCTTCTCTTCAAATGATCAATCTCCTTCTACATGTTCCTGGCATTTTCTTCCTAAGAGACATGGCTTTTACCCTTAGCTTGGCTTCTACTAGTATAGGTAGTATGTACACTTCCCTCCCAGTCTCGTTACCGCTCAAGATCACGGAAGTGATCTTGGCGTTGAGACCCCATGGATTCCGCCTAGTGTGAACCTGAACCTACCATTGTTAAGAGTTGTAATCACTGAAACACCAGTAATTCCCACAAACGACGCTAATTGTAAGGAGCATATTTGAATTCCTAGCTCACTACGTGGATAGACTTAGGCCTAAAAAGCCCAAAGCAATGAATTTGTATAGAATGGATTAGAAAAACGAGGCTATAGATGATCAAACCAACATTGGAATAGGTTAGGTGACCGAATAATACAAAGGGATAGGGTTAAATTTGAAGAAAAATCCTCCTCGACACGATCCAAGGTGATTTGTTCATATATATATTTCTCTCAAATTAGGTTACAAGTTTGATTCCTCCCCGTTATCGTGTTTTTCTTCTTTTTCTATGAATCACCGTCCTCCTCTTCATGAAGGGTCTCAGCTCTTATATATCTCTTTCCAAAGCATCTTGATCTTACACTTGTTGATCATCTACGTTACTACTTGAGTGTTTGTCCCATCAGACACCCTCTCTAATTGTGTAGGTTTTGGGGCAGCCAACTTTGCACTGTTCAGGTATCACCTCCACATTAATGCGGCCAGGAAGTTAGATGCAGAGCATTTAATGCGGAGGTAGCAATTTTTGTAGATATTTGTAACCTTCTTCTACTCCTTTCCTATCCAACATCTGACTTCTAGCCGTGATGCTACCTGGTAGGATACTTAGGAAGGTAGGATATCCTTACTGATCTCGGATTCACAATTCCAATATGGCTTCTATCCTCGGACTACTCTTAGACCATCATATACAATCCCTATCTCTTTATCTTCTACCATTCCCATAATAATATTGTTTGACCATCCTCGGACTGGTTAATATCCTCGGACTGGGCCATAGGCCCAATATATACAGTTTAATAGTACCTTCTGGCTGTCTGGCCCCCACAAGTTTTTATTGAATTAAAGTAATACAAAATTATTTACTCAAAAAAAAAGTAATACGAAATTAAGGGGATAAATATTTTTTTAAGAGGATAAAGAAATAGAGTATGTCATAGAAATTAGTTGAAGTAATGAATCCATCATGAAAAGTGAAAATTTATAATTGCACACACATGTCCGTTACAATTTTTCACTTAAAGTAAAAAGTAATTAAATGATTAAAGAATAACGTAGGAATACTGTAATCATCAATATATATATAAAAGCAGAGACCTCATGCTTTCACCTTACCACATCTTCTTATCAATGACCGGTTTAACCCATAAATGGAGAAAATTAAGAGATTTGGTTCCACCCCCTTTTCCGACTTCTTGAACTCTTTCACTATTAATTTCACTAATTTCAAAAATAAAAGGTTTTCTCCATTCAATGTTAGGTTTTTCATGTTATAAAATCTGTTATTTTATATATTCCAGATTCACAAAATATTGAAGGGCCAAAAGAAAAGTAGGTCAAAAAAAAAAAAAAAAAAGTGGGGAAAGAGAGAGAGAGAGAATCAATGCTTTAACTATATTTAAGGAAGACATAGAGTCTTTATATGTGTTATTTGTGTTTATTTATATTTTTGGCAAGTGCTTAATCTTTGTAAGTGATTGAGATACTCAGATGTATGTAAAAGTTAACTTAAGATATGAAATAATATAATTTTATATTTCTCTATTCAATTGTTGTTATATTTTTAATCTCTTGACATGTATATTTATTTTTGCAAATTAAAAATTATAAGTGGGTTCTAGTTATCTTAACCTTACCACATCTTCTTTCAATGACAAGTTTAAGCCATAAATGGAGAAGATTAAGAGATTTGGTTCCACCGCCTTTTCCAACTTCTTGAACTCTTTCACTATTAATTTCACTAATTTCAAAAATAAAAGGTTTTTTTTTCATTCAATGTTAGGTTTTTCTTGTTATAAAATCTGTTATTTTATATATTCTAGTTTCACAAAAATATTGAAGGGCCAAAAGAAAAGTAGGAAGAGGGAGAGAGAGAAAGAGTCAGTGCTTCAACTACATTTAGGGTTTCTAAAAGGTATGTTTAGGGAAGACATAGAGTCTTTATATGTATTATTTGTGTTTATTTATATTTTTGGCAAGTGCTTAATCTTTATAAGTGATTGAGGTACTCAGATGTATGTAAAATTTAACTTAAGATATCAAATAGTATAATTTTATATTTCTCTGTTAAATTGTTGTTATATTTTTAATCTATTGACATGTATATTTAGTTTTGCAAATTAAAAATTATAAGTGGGTTCTAGTTAGCTCAATTTGTAAAATTTCTGATGGTTGAATATCTTGATCTGATAATAAAAGAGTTATCATCAAGAGTAGAAATAAAAATAAAAATTATAAACCTTAAATCTTAGATGTTCAGCCTTCAAAAGTTCATGTGTTTTTTTTTTTTTTTTTTAAAGAAAAAGAAAAAGAAATATTCCTAAAAAAATCAATAGGCATGTAGTGGCATTTTTAGGGTCAATTAATTATGGTTACTTATATATGGATATATTGTATTACAATTTTTTCTTCATTATTTTAGTGACACATAATATATAATTGAAATTAATTTTCCAAACATTATAACACATATGAGTATTATAAAATAACCAATAATGAACACGCGCATCATGCGAGATATCCGCTAGTTTAAATAATAATAAAAACATTTTAATCCATTCTATATTATTGATATTTATTATATGGTGTAATTGTGCCACATGATAGAATCTCATGGTTTCCCACATCAGATTTTTGCTTTCTTATTTAAAAAATGTAAACCAAATAAACAATATATATATATTGGTCCTAAAAAAAGTAATTCTAATACCGCATAAAATATCAAAACTTTTTCAGAACTATCTTATGTGTTAGATTGTGACTGGTTGCTTGTTACTTTCATATAGACCCATCATATTTTCTCTACCACTCACAGTCTACCACTTAGACAATTATGGCATAAATTGTCGCATTATGTGGTCTTAGAATTTTTGTTCTAAAAATATTGCACTTAGTACAGCCCTAAAGTCAAGTTGGACTTTGCTTTTGCAAAAATTTGCAAAAGGCCCGTGCGATGCGCTGATAATACTTTTAAATTGCCATGTGAAAGATTATATAAAATTTCAAAATACATTAAGAAAATAACATTAAGTAATGTCGTGAAAACATGAATAGGTTTTTATTGAATTAAAGTAATACAAAATTAAGGGGATAAATAATTTTTTTATTCTCAAGAGGATAAAGAAATAGAGTATGTCATAGAAATTAGTTGAAGTAATGAATTCATTATAAAAAGTGAAAATTTAAAATTGCACACACATGTCCATTACAATTTTTCACTTAAGGTAAAGAGCAGTTAAAGGATTAGAGAACAACGTAGGAATTATGTCACATGGCAGAACCTCATGATCTTCTACTTAGGATTTTTGCCTTTTTATTTAAAAACCATAAACCAAATAAACTATCTACATATAATTAGTGCATGCTTATAAATAATTAATATGTGCATTTAACCCATGGACACATTCAATGAATTAATATTTTGACATAAATGTAATCTTTATTGAGGTGGAAGCATAAATGAAGAATATGCCACTTGGTAGAATTTCATGCACTCCTAGATGAGATCTCTACTTATATATATATATATATATATATATATATTAGATTGATTAGTAAAGTTTCTTGTAGGGGTGTCAATTCGGGTTAGTGTGTCGGATTCGTGTCGTGTCGAGGTAGGGGTATTCTACTAAATGGCTCAACCCTAACCCGACCCATTTAATAATCGTGTCATGATCCTTCAACCCTAACCCGACCTGTTAATAAGGCGGGTTGACCTGACCCAACCCATTTGACACGCTTAATAAACGAATCGTGTTGGTTGACACAAATATAACACAACCCATTTCAACCTGCATAATATTAAATATAACATCCATCTAGAAATAATTATTTTTATATCCCAAAAAGCAGTGCATACACTTCAAGTCTTCAACCTACATTCAAAATAATATAGTTCAACAAAAATATAACATTCATCTAGAAATAAGTTTTTTACATTCCAAAAGAAGTGCATACACTTCAACCAAAATTCAAAATAACAAAGTTTCACAAAAATAAAATAACATAGTTCAACAAAAATATAAGATTCTTGGAACTCGCCAAATGCTAAGTATCAATATTGAAAGAATTTGAGTAAACAGTAGACTAATCCTGACTATGACCACGATTATCATCCATAAATTCTTTGTTGATGTCTAAATTCATAACATCTTCCATAAGCTCATCCAATTTCATATGTGTAAGTTCTATGCCAAAAAAAAAAAAATATATATATATATATATTAGTAGTTCTAAGGTCTGTAAAGTTTCAATTTCCAATTATATCCCTTGTAAATTTTTGTAATTACTTATTTTTCTTTTTAAATTTAAAATATATGTTGGATATAAAAGGTATTTGACAAATCTAAAATAAAATAAATATTTATTTGTTATATGAGTTAAACGGGTTGTGTTAAGTGGGTCATTTCGGGTTGACACAAATAAATTGGCGTGTCAAACGTGTCAATTGCGGGTTATGCGGGTTGACCTGTTTATGACCCGTTTCTTATCGTGTCGCTTTCGGGTCGACCCGTTTATGACCCAAACCCATTAAGGCCTAACCCTAACCCGAAAAAACCCGTGTTGGGTTCGTGTCGTGTTCGCGGGTTGGGTCGAACATTGACACCCCTAGTTTCTTGTCATTAAGCAAGAAATATGGCTTACAGTTATAAGTTGAAACTTTATAATATCTATTAAAAATTTAATGTTGAAAGGTAATAGTATTTTTTTTTTTGAAAGTGAAAGGTAATAGTATTGAATGTACTTTTACATATACAACTTTTTTTTTTCTCAATATAAATATGATAGGGATTGGAATTTTTGGGATCTACTTTATAATAATTGTTCTTTAACATTCAACCAAGAGATTAATGGAATTTTTTTTGGTATCCCTCGAACTCGAATGCAAGAATTGAAACCCTCAAATTCAAATATATGAATTTAAAACATGTAACCTGGGGATTGGAGTCATTCTTCTTTGAAACTAGCATGAACAAACTTCCATCAAGTAAAATACAGTTTTTCCCCCAAATCCATCGTATTCTCGTTACCAATTACCATTATCCATTCCTCTCCAAAAAAAAAAAGAAAAAAAACCATCATCCAAGGCCAAAAAAATAAATAAAAAATTCTAAGTTACTTCATTGCAAAAAACAAAGGGGAAAAAGAAAATAAGAAAATAGGTCCCGCGGCTTGTGTCCAGTGAAAATTTTAACTAGACACGTTGGATGTTAGACACGTGTCCAACAGCACCTCCCCAAGAAAATGTTTAGTTTAGTTATAGAAAAACAAAAACGCAGTTAATGATCATCACTCACTGGTTGTCCACTTCCAAACACAAGGGAAGGTTAGAACTCTGAACTCAGAAGTCTGAACTCTGAAGATAACAAGCTGTAAGTAATAAACCAGGAATGGAAACCCTTTTGTTATGCAACTACAATTTCCATCAAGTGCTCCCAATCCCAAATTCACTGGTTTTCAAAAAACTCATCTCACCAAGATCTTCTTTTAACCAGGTGCGCTTCTTTTCCTCAGGCAATCACAGCTCCACAACAAGAACCTTGAAGATGGCCCAAACTACACAAAACCCAGGTAATGAAATTCATCATTTCACTCGTACATACCTATATATCTATGTATATGTGCATAAATGTATGTCCCTGTTTTTGTGTGTGTGACCAAGTTTATGTGCAAGATGAAATTGAGCAGGACCCGTTAGCAAATGATAGCAAATTCGTGGCTTTAGATAATAAAAGGATGTATTCTATGTGATGCTCATTTTGTAACCGATGGTTTTTTTTTTTTTTTTTGGTTTGTTTTTGTTTTATGCAATAATTTATATGACATTGAGGATTTAGCTTAAAGCATTATGGAAGAGAAATAATATGAGTGAAACACCCAGAGAAGATTGTTATGTTATGTGTGATGGTCTTTGTGCTTCATTTCATACAAGCTTCCATGAATTGAATCTGATGTGAAACAATAGAAATGCTGCTTTGTTTTATGGAGATACCTTCAACATTTTTGTGAATTTGATTTGTGATGTTTTGTTATTGAATCAAGATGTGCATTTGGTAGATTCGGCCTTGCAGGGTTTGGTTTTTGTTGGCGAAGAAGTTTGGGATTAGTTGTAGTGTTCAAGTTGGTTTATGAGTTGGTCAGGTTTGCTAAAATTTGTTTTGTTTCTAAGTTTTGTTCTGGGGGTATTAGAGCAAAGCTTCATTGTTGTTTGACTTGAGAAATTGTCCTCTTTAATATTTCAAAGAATTAAGGTAAACTTTGAACACTCTTTTTACTTCCTTTGCATGTTTGGAAAGGTCATTCTATTATGATAAACCATTCTAGCATGTTGTTTTTCTCGATATATGTCTAAAAAGTTATTACTAATTTGTGAATTGCATCATTTCAGTGGTTCAGCAGAAAGTCATAATACCAAATAAACATGGAGAAAAACTTGTGGGCATATTACATGAAACTGGATCTTCAGAGGTTATAATCTTATGCCATGGTTTTCAATCCTCAAAGGTTGGTGTTTCTAATTCTAATAAGAAAAGTGGTAAGTACACTTCACCCCCCCCCCCCCCCCCCCCAACTCCTCTAGCTGTTCCTCCCAGTTCTATTTAGTACTCTCATAGTTAATGTTTTTTTGCTTTAGGGTTTTTTTTTTTTTAATATTATTATTATTATTATAATTTTTTTTTTTCGGGAGGATTTTGAATTTTGGATATAATTATGTAAATATGTGTAAATTTATGAATATATAGGCAAACATTGTAACCTGGCTTCCTTTTGAGGAAGAGTTTTACAACTAATGTTTTTCCACCTCCAGGAATATAATACTATGGTGAACCTTGCCGTTTCACTGGAAAATGAAGGAATCAGTGCCTTCCGTTTTGACTTTGCTGGAAATGGGTAAGCTGGTAGAATTACTGGTTGTAAATTTTTGGACTCTTAAATGATTATTATAAAGATTACTTTTCTTGTGCTACTTCTATCTTCTAGTTGTTTGAAGATAGTCTTTACATATATTTATGCAGTTCCACAACTACTATAGTGATAGAAGGCAGATAACTTGTAATGGTGGATGGTTTAATAATGTAATATAACAGGTACCTAAATGCAAATTCTGCATCTCCGGTTGCTGCTGTTCTTGGCTGATCTCATCATTCATGAAAGTTTTTAGCAGCAATCAATTTTTTCCTTAAAAAAAGTGAATTAATTTTCTCTATATAATCTAAGAATCTTATGGAATTGTATCCTTGCTATCTGCCATAACTTTATCAAATGAAAACCTAGTCCACAGACTCCTCACCAAACGTGTTGCTGAATGGAGTTGTGAGTCATCAAAAAAACCGAAACTTGAAATCCATCAGTCTTAATGTAATGGTTTAGTTCAAAAGTTATACCACAATATTTTGATGTGTAGAATTGTATTTAATCCTTCACTTCTATTGTCAGGGTTATCTATTCTCTTTGATTCAAGTACAAGCAAAATCCTAACCACATGAGAAGTCATTCGCTCATGGTTGAGCACTTGTGTGAAACACTTTATAGGCTGCTTGTATGGTAGCACACAACTTATTTATCTATTTTGATTTTGTTATTATAGATAGTCTGGTTTAGTTAATGACCATACTGAAATTCCTGTTATTGTTCTTAATGAAGGAGACTATTATCTTCACTTTATACTATATTGGCCAGACATTTTACCCTCTCTAGGACACACAATAAGATTGATTTGCCAACAACAACAACAACAAAAAAGAAAAAAGAAGTTAAAGTTAACATTGCAATTGTTGAAAGAATGACTGCATTTTTATTTTACTGACATATGCGTGTTCCTCCATCTGTATCATGTTCTTCTTCTGTGGTTTAAAGTTGTGATATATGTTCTAGTTTTGAGTGTCAACTGTCAATCTTGGTAGTTCTTACCCAACACATTTCCTTTCATGTGATTTTAGTGCTCCATTTTGCTGTTTCAGGGAAAGTGAAGGTGTATTTCAGTTTGCTAACTATTGGAGAGAGGTTGATGACTTGCATGCTGTAATCCAACACTTCTCTGGAGCAAACCGTGTAGTAAGTGCAATTATTGGGCATAGTAAAGGTAAATTGTTAACATACTCAACATATGAATATCACTGATAAGAAAGGAAAAAATTTATACATGGTTTTTCTCCTCTTTGACGACTAAATAGAGCTGGAAAAAATTCTTATGCCCCCTTGCCCCATTGGGCCCCAACTGAAATTCTCTATCCTCTTGTTTTACTCCTACCATCATCATCTTCTTCATTTTTGGGCCTTCTTTACATTTATATAAGTCTTTTGAATCTCAAAGCAAGAGCTCTCTCTCTCTCTCTCTCTCTCTCTCTCTCACTCTGTATATATATATATATATATATTTATATTTTTTTTTTTTTAAATTCTAGAAATAATGTTGTTTTGATGGGACCCAGTCCAGAATAAATGTTTCCTCTAAATGGAGGAGAGGATATCCAGTTTCCAGAATAGTGGTGCTAGTAGGAATGGTGGAAGCAGCAGGCTGGCAGTCATGGGAGGGAATGAGTGTGGATGTCATGATAGCTGTCCATGTTCTGGTGCTGTTCATATAAACATAGATGCACACTGGTATTTGTGCATTAGCTTCTGCTTATGGAATATTTCCTTAGTAGGAAATGCAAATAATTTCTATCTGCTTGATCTTCCCAAATGCACATATAGCTTTGGTGTAGTATTTAAAATATATTCCAAGGTTCTTGCTTCAAAATGAGATATTTAGAATTTGTAATCTTTAGATTCAACTTCTATGTGAAATTGCATCCAAAATCGTTAAATGACACAAATCTCATTTCATCATGTATGTTGCCTTGCATTTGCCTTAAAAGTTGATCTTTCATTTTTGTGTCAGTATTTTTACCTAGTTTTCTTGAAGTTCAATAATAAAATAATGACTTTTTATGTGTAAATTCATCCATTGTAAGTGCTGAAAATGTAAATGCAGGAGGCAATGTGGTGCTACTCTACCCTGCTAAGTATCATGATATCCACACAGTTGTCAATCTTTCTGGCCGTTATGACCTGAATAAAGGCATTGAAGAACGCGTGGGTAAAGACTTTATGCAAAGAATCAAAGAGGATGGATTCATTGATGTTAAGACTAAAACAGGTAATCTGTTAATTTCTATCCAACAAGGTCATGTATACTTGATGATATGAAATCTTTCAGTTTACAAAGTACTTGTTTTCACATTCTTTTCTTCCTCAATGTTTTGCATATGCTCAAGCTTAATTCGCTTTTCAGAGAATTTTGGATCAAGCATAACTCCATCATCAATGATGGCAGATATATCTGCTTATTTTCTGTCGAGTGAATTTTGGAAAAGAAAAATTAACTATTAGTCCCTTTGTCCAAAATTGTTGGTCCTCTATTCCATTTTGAGATGTCCCCAAATATAGTCTTCTTTGAAAAGTCAATATGTAAATTTCTTAATTTACCCTTTACTTTATTTAAAAATTTGGGTAAAATACTATTTTGGTCCCTAAATTTTATCAAAAATTTGTTTTTCATCCCTAAAATTTACCCTAAACTTTAAGAAGTTTTTTTTTTTGTCCCTAAACTATTGAAAAGTTCATTTTTCGTCCTTAAACTATCGAAAATGTTTTATTCATGTCCTTAAACTTTACCAAAAGTTTGTTTTTCATCCCTAAGCTAATAAAAATGTTCTTTTTTCATCTCCATTTTTGTCTCTAAATTATTGAAAAAACTCTTTACAAAGTTTAAGGATGAAAAAAAGAATTTTTTAAAGCTCAAGGACCAAAAACAAACTTTTTGTAAAGTTTAGGGGCTAAAATAGTATTTTACCCTAAAAATTCAATACCATTCTTTTATTAAAGTTAAATTAATGAGGGTAGTTGTGTAAACTTATACATTTTGACTAAAAGACAACACATTAAATGATGTTCTCTTAAAAAGTTAGATTTCCTAAACATGACCAACAATTTGGGTCGGAGGGAGTACTATTTAAATGAATTATAAAGACAATGTGACTTATATTTTGATACTTTGTAGGAAGTGTTGATTTCCGTGTGACTGAGGAAAGTTTACTGGAACGCCTAACTACAAATATGCATGAAGCATGCCTTAAGATAGACAAAGAGTGCCGGTGAGTTAATTTTTCTTGCATTTTGCCTTCATGTGTTCTTTCATCTCTTGCTTGACCAAGTTTATCATATTTTATGAAACATTACATAATGTTCTTAGTTAATATGAAAACATAATTACAGAGCATATTTTTTCTTGATGGTTCACAATTTCTAACATTCTGCTAGCAATTTTTTTCTTTCTAGATGAATGAAACAAAGCTTGATATCCCACAAAGATTAAACCATGTTTTTTGGCTTTTTGTAAGCCTGGTAGGCTCACTGCTTAACTTGGGCTCAGTTAGGAAAAAAGAGAAGGAAGGGGAAAAAAAAGGAGGTGGGGGGAGGTGGGGGATCTATTCGCTAGTCAAATCCTGTAGAACAAAGTTTTCCTCCAAATTGGTTTAGAGGAATCTCTTCCAACCAATTATGTGGTAACTCATAAAACCATCCATTGGTATTATTTAAACAAGTCACATGACTCATTAAATAGGCCATATGACTAAAAGTACATGTGAATAATTGTTTTAATCTCCACTTGGGTTTGGTGGTAAACTTTGTCCAATCCTATATTACTTTCTCTGTGTATCCTAAGGTCATATTTACTGTTGCGCCACTTTCATGATTTTCAGAATTTGGTACCTTGTTAACTATGCCATATTTGAAATCTGGAATGACCCATGCATAATTAGATCTGGAAAACTTGTCAGGTCGATTGGGTTCGGGTTTTGATCTATCCGGCTTTGGGTTAGAAACGAGTTACCTAACCTATGACCCTCACCCGGTCTCTTACAGGTCCCATCAACCTGGAATGACCCGCAATTTTTTTTCCACACGAAAAAATATATATAAAAAAAAAAAGAAAAAGAAACTTAATCATATTGTTTTCATCTTCCTTATCTTCCTTTCAATACAAACAAATAAGAGAACAAATAAACAAACGTTAAATAATACATTAATCTTAAATTTACACTGTTCGAGTTAAATAATACATAAATACTTAAGGTTATACAATCCAAAACTGTTCACTAATCTTAACATCAGCACGAAAGGGCATAAGAACAAAAACTAGATGTGGACCATATCATGTTTTTAACCTTGTCAAGTCCACCTTTTGCATATAAAAGTGAAGAAATAATTAAGATTTAAAAGAAAGACAAATATTGAGGAGTGAAAAGTAAACATAAATGGGTCCAATGACTCCAATAGTTAGAATAGAAAATTTTGTAGAGGAAGAATTTCACTTCATCACTCTACGGGTGATACAGGTCATGCAATAGTGAAAACTGAAATTTTGACTGGACCTGACTCGGAATTGCACAGTTTTGGATCGACCCATTTTTTGGTGGGTCCAAAAAGTCCAACCCATATGAAACAAATTGACCAACAGAGGCTATGGAGAAATATTTTTTATTGGTTAATACAACTCATGCAACTGGATTGAACCCTCACTCTCCACACCTTACTTATGGTGGAGGGAATGCCATAACATCCCAATTAAAAACCTGCAGACTTGTAGTAGGTTGCTTTTGCTATTAGGGGCATTTTATAATAAAGAAATTGGTTGTTCTTGTTGTAAATCTAAAATGGGCTATTTTCTTACAGCTGACTATGGTGCTGATAACTATCTGTATAACTGGCAATTTTCACCAATCACATTATGCATATCATTTCATATTGTTATTGAAATATAAATTTTTTTTTTTTTTTTTTTTACTGTAAATAATCACCATAACTGTACTGTATATACAGGGTCTTGACAGTCCATGGAACTGCTGATCAGGTCATCCCTGTTCAAGATGCATTAGAGTTTGCCAAGATAATACCGAACCACAAATTACATGTTGTAGAAGGAGCTGATCATGGATACACATCACATCAAGCTGAATTAGTCTCAGTTGTTTTGAATTTTATCAAAGAAGCTCTGCAGCAGGACAAGGTTACCTCTAGCTAAGCACTTCTGTGTCCACCTGCAGTATAAAGACAAATAGCAGCATATTTTACAGATTGAGCTTTCTAACCTTTCTGTTGAATGATCACAACCTGCCTATGTAATGAGATGATAAAAGCTGCACGTGCTTATTATTTTAACTCATTTCGTGAAGTGAGGATCATGACAAATTGTTTGCTAGTTGTATTTTCTGCTGACAAGGTTCAGTTGCATGATTATTCATAATGTGAACCATTTTTTAGCTCTTCATTAGAAAGAGGATTATGGTATTGTCCAATTTAACCAGTGTTCATTGTCCCACTCAGGTTCCAACATTTTGTTGTGGTCACCCTTGACATTTGGTCATAGCATCAAATCATATCTAAAGCATCTGTGATTTTTTAACCCATGTTTATAGAAATTTTGACTCTTGTAAGGCTGAGATCGCCTTTCAGAAGAAAGGCGTTGAATGTAGGAATGATCTTGTTGCCATGTTTTTCCTTTTAAAAATCACAGCCGCCTTGAAAAACTTACTGATATCTTCACGAACTTGTCAAAGCAAACTTATTCCAGTAAAAATTGATGGGCAGAATAGAAATAGAATATAGATTGTTGCTACAACATAATATCATATCTTATGAAAAAAAAATATAATACATTCAAAACTGAAATTTTGACTTTTTGTTCACTTATTTTATTCTCATTTTTCTGTCATTATTCTAATATATATTTTTGAAGTGACAATCTTTGATAACCAAATTGAGATTTTAGAGGTGACGATTGAAAAAAAAAGGAACATTATTAAAGTGCTAGATAATGTTATTTATTTTATAAACACTTATTTTCATAATTGAATCCAAACAATTCAGATTTAATGACCAATCTTAATAGATTTTAAAAGAGGTTTAGACAAAAGATTCAAAACTTTCAGACTGACCTTAAACTCTTTGACAGTCCTCTTAAAACTCTACTCGTGCAGCACATGGACAGTATTGGATGCATCTGTCTATTATATCACAATTATATGATGTTTTATCTTTTCTTTTATCCTTTTTTTTTTTTTTTTTTTTTTTTTTTTTGAAGTGGGGTGGGGGGGGAATAATTAAAAAATTAAAGCAGGGAAAAGAAGAAAAGAATGAAATGTTAGTATTCTGAAATATTATTTAAGAGAAGCTGAACATCATAATAATTCATTAATGAAATTTTTGCTGAATTAATTTATTTACAGTGATATATTACATGAATGCTGCTAACAGTTGCAAATATTTAGAAAATACTGGTCATAACATTATAATTATCTTACTCCTAGCAGTTACAGCAGCAGAGGACTTGTACAAGTTCATGCTACAACAGCATAAACACTTAACTGTTAAACTCAATGATCATAGCTGACGCATGTATGTAAGAAAAGCCTCCGTAACAAGCATTTGAAATGCATATATTCTGCTATCATCTCATAGTTAGCTTGGCTTTTGGAATGAATGAATTCCTTTCAAGCATCTGCAATGCTTAATCTTCCAAGTAACAATCGAAGGATTATTACACTGGTCTAAGCTCCATATTTTGATCATAGCTATCTTCACTCCCAATGTCATATGTTTCAAGATATGCCTCCTCGCCTTTATCCTGGGTCCAAGAGGAAAAAAATAAATAAATATAAAATATAATAACTCATGCAGCAGGAGGAATTTAATCTGAAGAGGTTGGAAGAATAGTATACTATGCCAAGTAATATTTGCTTACAGATCACAGCATAGACAATATTGCACCAAAAAACCAACACAAAACAAGATACATTGATCAGGAAAGGTAACTTATAGATCAGTGTTGGTAAAAGTATGTGGCGCACTTAAGCGCAAAGGCCTCTTGGAGCCTAGGCGCAAAGCTTAAAGTGCAAGCGCGCCCTTGATTGAAGTGAAGCACCCATTTTATAAAAATAATTAGTAATGAGAAATACAACAATCAAATTATCATATAAATTGAAAAAAAAAAAATTCATATAATTCAATTAACATTTATATAAGCCCTACTTTTGCAATTTTAACACAAAAATTGCAAGTCAAGTCATTTTATTTTTTTTGGACCAGCTAGATATGAGTAGTTCCATATAATATCCTTTCTTGAATCTTCAAAATCCATAATACCCTATGACTAATTACTAATATTAGTTAATAATTTAATCACTTAATGACTATAAGTCTATAATAATTAGTCTGCTATGTTCAACATCAACCGCAAAAGTAGCTAAGAATATTAGGACATAGCAATATGGTAATTGGTACCAAGCAAATATTCAAAAGGGAAAAAATTGAATAATAATAAGAAGAAGCTAGGTGGGTTACTGTTTTAAGGAGAAAAAATAAAAATAGAGAAGAACTGGGGGGTTATGGGTTTCAGGACAAGTTACACTCACAAATTTTTTTTTTGACAAGTAAGTTACACTAAAAATATGCCAAATAAATGGTTTATATCAATAATGCCAAGATCCTATAGTTTTGATTCAGTTTTGGTTTATTTTTTTGAAAAAGACAAGAAAGTGCCAAAAAGGGTGCTTTGAGCTTCTTGAAAAAGTGCATCGCGCGGGCCTAGCTTTCGAGGCAAAAAGCACTGGAGCCTTGGGGTTCGCACTTTGAGTTTAAGCGCACTTTTACCTACACTGTTATAGATATTAGAAACAATTAAAAAACTGAGTGCATAAGTGGCTAGAATAGGTTAACCATGACAAAGGACACACATACTCTTCTTCTTCTTCTTCTTCTTTTATTTTATTTTTTAATAAAAATTTTGAAAAGTACAAAGGGCACATATACTATACATAGCAATTTCTTTGTGTCAATGAAGAAAACTGCCAGTGATAATATTGGCTTGGAAGAGTCAAATCCAAAGCCACAATTTGACATGAGGCACTTTGTATTAATTATATACAGAGGACTAAATGGCCAATTACCTCTTCTATGTCATCATCAGAAACATTATGATCATCCAATCTTGAGTACAATGTTTTTGAGTCATCAATCTCCTTCCCATTTCTCAAATCTTCCTGAAATCAAAAGCAGAAACAGATAATTTACTAACAGGAAAAAAAAGATTGGTTTAGGCAAATGTTGTCTGAATATCACTATATCTGTCTTTGTAAGCAATGGTTATAATACCAATTCAGATTCCACCAATTCCATTCTCTCTTGTAAGTCTGAGATATGATGCTTAAGTGCCTGCAAAACAGGAAATTAGTTCAATGGAAGCATATAAATCAGTCAATTTTGTGAACACATAGGACCAAGAAATTATTATAATGTTACCTCACGCCTCTGAAGTTCAATTGACCGAGCCAATGCCTGCCTTCTTGTCAATAAATTCTTGGGTCTTAGTGCTTGAGGCTGTCGATAATTCTTCCCACGATATACGATAATTGCATATCCTTTATTAGTTTTATCCAAAGATACTAGCACTCCGCCACTCTCTGCTTCCAAAGAAATTGCAATATGCTTGACTTGTTCAAGTCTTTTTCCTCTCACAATTATCTTTACCAACTCGCGATACTTCCAGTGTAAGTGCATGTTTTCTATGACACCAGCATAAACCCCTCGCCTGCCTGAAACAGAAACACAGAATAATTTTTGACTCTGGATCTAAACTCTGGTTCTAAAAAGCATCAAGTACAGAATTAAAGTGGCTACTCTTACCTAGATGTAGGTAGGGTTTCATGCTCAAACCCATCTTACGAAATAAAAGTCTCTCCTCATCAGTTATGGTTTCTAAATCAGTTGGGATATCTGCTGGTTCCAGATACTCTTGCACTTTTGCTAAAGCATTCTCAGCCCTTTTGAGCCTTCCTTTTGCCTAGGACCATTTGAAGTTAGATATAAATCAGAGCTTGGATATGATTTTGCATTTTATGTGTCCAGATACCAGAGCAGAAGGTTTTTGTGTCCTAAAATTTTGTATAAGAAATATGATTTTGTCTCTTAGTAACTTACAATAGATAGTTTGTTCTGAAGGTATTTGACTAACAAAGCATGTCTAGTCAAAGCTGAATCTTTAATCATTTTCTGAACATCTTCACTACTTGGTTGGTTTCCCCAGCGAGATGTTGCTGCGATGGTTTCAGCAAGGGTTCCAGCAACCAATGTACCTTTAGAAGCTTTGGCCTTCGACACAATTGAGGCTGAGGCCATTTCTCGTGCTTGCTCTTCCACATTTTGTTGGAGATCTGTCAGTTTCTTCCTCTCTTTTAATGCCTCTGTAACAACTGGAGGCAAGTAGTCATTACCCCTGTAAAAGACAATATAATCCTTGTTTCTAGAAACTAGTGTGCCCCCTGTCAATTTCTGCATGCATAAAAATGCAACTGTCAAGAAGGAACTGCTATCCACAATTAACCACAATCTGATATGCTACTGGGCAGAAGGGATTAGACCAGCTTCTAGAACAAGGAAGACAGGCCAAAAATCTCCAAAAGCTTGGAAGAAACAAGAAACAGAATAGTATCCTGTCCTTAAAGATAATACAAAAGAAGACACGGCTGGTCCAGATATAAAAAACACATTCATGAATGTTAAGAGCCTAATTTATTTTAATTAGTATTGGATAAAAAATGATAGAGATATGTTTTATTGATTCAATTATATTACTTTGAATTAGGATTAGTTAGATTAGTTTAGATTAGGATGAATGATGAGTCTTATTGATTGATTATAGGAAGTTAGTTTTAACTTTTACTTACACAATTCTTTTATTGTTTGCTTCAAGCGAACCTAGGCTTCCTAATTTGATAAAATGGACCACTTTGAGAGAGTCCAAACCTTCAAGTTTGATAAAACCATGACTACTCTTTATTCTTAAAGGGTCTTAAAGAGTGGCTAAGTAAGGTCACAAAACAATGAAAAAGTTTCAATCTCTGTACCATATGTCATTCACCTAGGAAAACTAAATGCTTGTCATTGCAAAATATATAAGAGGCTCGAATCCAAAATGATGATACGTAAGAAACCAAAGAGAAGTACTTCATGACAGAAGAAGAAAGAACCTAAAGGGCAAGAGTGTTTTCTAGAGGGGAGGAATGTTATGAGCCTAATTTATTTTAATTATTATTGGATAAATAATGATAGAGATATGGTTTATCGATTCAAATAATTAGTTTGGATTAGGATTAGTTCCAATAGTTTGGATTAGGATGAATTATGATGAGTCTTATAGATAGATTATAGGAAGTCAGTATTTGTCTTTTATCTAATTGGAATATGTCTTGTATAAACTCAGATGTTGAAAATGATTAGAGAATGGTCATGATTTTCTAATTTAAAAATTGTTAACTAGCCTAACTTGGAGGTCTGGACTCCCTTGAAGTAGTCCATTTTATCAAATTGGGAGGCCTTGGTTCCCTTGAAGCAACCACCAAACAATGTACATAACAGTGTATAATATGCTTGGAATCGGGAAGCAACCAACCAAAAAAATAGTGTACTTAACAGTGTATATGGTTGGAATAAGAAATTAGATGGCATGTAATTTCCCAGTACTAGATGTGTACTTCCCACTGACTGCAATGCCTGAATTGTGCAGTTAAATTCTATCTTCACCAAATTGTATGAAAAAGGAGGAGAGTTTGCCTCTTAAGCTTTATATCAATGTGCAAAGTAATTGTGACATGCAGAAAATCAAGCAATGGAACAGTAAATAAAGCCACAGAATCTCTACTTATTGAGCTAGTATTGAACTTGGAAACTGTCTGTTGCATGCTTAATACATAACATTTCCCAGACCATTCAAGCTAGCTAGGATAATGAACTAAAGGAATCTTCTGAAAGGGCATTAAAGTTCTCATCATCAGCTTAATACAATCAGGATGCCTTAGATTTAAATTTTGTAGTAATCTGTGAGGAAAATATATCCAGATGATTGATTTCACATTGAAGTGGGAAAATTAACTTAAAACAATGTAAATCTGCTTCATGATGCTTGATGCTAACTACTCTAATATTTCTTTTAGCTAGATGGTGAAGCCCAAGAGATATTTTAAAATGCTGAACATTTAAGAGGAAGCAATGTTTCTGAAGTCCCACCTTGAGTTCTTCTGCCATCCTCTCGTTACGTGTATTCAGTACACCACGTTTGATGGCTACCTTTGCAATAGCACTTCTTTCCCATAGCTTTACCATTGCCCTTGCCAGACCTTGCAATTCTCTGCTCCTTCCTATGAACATTAAGTAAATTCAAAGTAATAAAGAAACCAGATTTTGTGAATATGAATACAATAATGAAAATTAATTATGACATACCTAAAGCAAAATGTGGGGGCATTGTTCTGGCAAGCCTACGGATAATTGTCATCTCCTTGTTTCTTAGACAATGTCTTGCACCATATGGAAGAAGTCTGAACGGTGGTTTATATCCAGGGACCACTGCAGGAAGCAAGTCTGCAT
The DNA here is from genome assembly GCA_023736055.1 of Quercus glauca. NCBI lineage: Eukaryota > Viridiplantae > Streptophyta > Magnoliopsida > Fagales > Fagaceae > Quercus > Quercus glauca. The sequence continues at coordinate 41,404,292 of CM043316.1, read as the reverse complement.
CAACAGGAAATGGCTCACGACCTGTCCAATCAGTAAACCGTGGACCCAACTCATCAAGTAAATGGTTGAGATCACTCAATTCCATCAGTTCTTCTTTAGATAGATCCTTCAAATACTTTGCAGAATCAGGGATAAAAGGTTCTGTAGATTTAATTGTGTCCACTACTATATTATGTGTAGTATCACTCAAAGCTCCTTTTGAATCTTCCAACATATTCATATTAGTTTGACTTTGTTTGGCATATGATTTGACACAAGGAAGTTTGTAGGTTATTCCCCTGTACAACACAACAGAACTGCCTGACCTCCATATAACCAAACCTCCTGTTTTTCTCTGATAGAGGCACAAAGATAATTAAAACAAGATGCTAGCAGACTCATTATCACAAACGCTTGATACTGAAATACAACAAGACAGGATATGCATAACTAAAAAACAAATAAATTTATGAAAAATCCCATTTAACTAAAGATATGTGAGTTTATCAAAATATGTAAGACTGTGCAATTCAGTTAAGCATTTGTTGCCAAAGTCATTACTCATTACAATCTCCAAAATCATTGAAATTGTTGCATTTGTAATATCCAAAAGCAAAGAAATAGAAAAGATACAATGAACCTAACAATGTGCAAGCACTGACCTCTAACATGTCATGGGTTCTTTTCATGTTAATTGCAATAGGGCCTTCGAATTTCAACTTCACCACTTCATCAGACCTCCATTTCTCATGTATAGAATCCACCAAAGCCTGGGTAATGCCGGCAACTCCAACCTTTGTCCTCTCCAACATCCTCAAAGCTACATTCCTTAGTCTCCGCAGCTCGTGTTCTGGAAGCTTTCTCTCCGCCAACTCTGTGTTGCTCCTCCTCTTATCACCTTCCCCAGACTCCATAACCTTCCCTCTCTTCCATGGTAACCCCGTTGAGCCACTACTACCCTCAACAAACCCCACATTTTTTCCAAAATGCTCATCCCTCGGATTTTCATTCAAAGGAACACCATTTATGCCACTATAAATCTTTGTCTCCTCGTCTTTCAGAACCCCAATTGGAATTTCATCAAATACATCACCTTCTCTCTTCCCTGGTAACCCAATTGAGCCACTACTACCGTCAACAGAACCTACATTTGTTTCAAAATGTTCACCTTTCCCAGATGGCCTTTTGTTTAAAAAAACGCCATTTATGCCACTAGAAATCTTAGTCTTTTCGTTTTCTAAAACCCCACTTGGAATTTCATCAAATGAATCACCTTCTCTCTCAAACATGACATTGAAGTCAACTTCTTGTTCATGAATTTCCGTTCTTTCCACTCTTTCAACAAAAGCACTTTCAGTACCATTTTTATAATGCCCACCAACCTCATCAAAATCTCCTCTTAGTTCACAACTCTTTTGGGTACTAGTTTCAGGTTCAGAATCAACCCGTAAATTCCTGGTATTGCTTTTGCTTCCATGAACCCAAGGAGGCAGAACACCCCGGTTCGGAAACACAGAGCTCACTGGGTCACTCACCGATTCTTTAGCTTCAATTCCTGAGTCAGATACACAAACCCCAGAAGATTTCTGTCTCTCCTTATCTTCATGTTCTTCTTCTGGCTCCTCCCATGGAAATTTCTCTCTTTTGGAACTGGGTTTGAGCGACCATTTATCTTTAATTTGCTCAAAGAAGCTCGGCTTGGGTTTCCTCTTCTTCTTTGTGGTCTCAAAAGCAACTTTGATTCTTTGAGGTTGTTGATGCTTGTCAACCTGGGATGTCTGATTGGAACAAGAAATTCTGAGCCTGAGAGTTCTGGGAATCCTCGAAGAATGAGTTTGGGGTTGGAGAAGAAGCAAGTATAGAGAAGGGAATGAAGCGTAAGTGCAAGGATAAGGGGAAGTGATAGAATTCAATGAAAATGGTTGCAGTGCCATGGTGAAAAGTGATTCCTGAAAAGCATTTCTATTTCTAAGTTCTAATAGGATTAGGATTTGTATTTGGATTTGGATTTGGATTTTCTCTGAATATGAAACTCCTAAACGACTTGTAGCGCGGCCTATTTCCTGTTTGGAGCGAACTGATTGGTAGGATGGCCCTTTTTGACCCGACCCAAATCTGACTCGTAATTCGATTTAACTAATCCGACCCGTTTGTAAAGTCTAAATGAGTTTTTAATTAGGCCATTAACTGTATGATTTAGTCAAATCCAGTTGGTTTTTCGTAACCCATTCAATCCAAACAGGTTCTCAAAAACATCTTTTTCTTTTTTCATGTACTCCAAATCATTTATATATCTAATTCTTAAAATATTTTAAAAATAAATAAATAGTTTGACATTTTATAAAATATATGGACTTTATACTTCTTTGGTAGATCTATTGTCATTGAAAAATGATTTGGGTTCAAATCTCATCTACATAAATAAAAAAAATTATTAGTATTTAGGCATGATGATAAAAAAGTAATTATTATCGAATGAATGCTATAAATTCAAATCAAATCATATCTAAATAAATAAATTAAAAAAAAAACATGTATTAATTTGAATTGTGAACTTTCAATTGAACAATTAGCTTTGTAATATCAACTATTTTATTAGTATTTTTTTTTTTTTTGGGTTAAAATTTAACAATACAATATGCAAAAATTGATAATTAAAATCTATTTTGAAAGATTTAAAAACATATTTGAATAATACTTCAAATACTGATATTCATTCAAATGCTTCAAAATATTACTAGGATAATTTTTCTGATACTGGGTTTATTTTTTCTTATATAAGGAAGGGATTTTTTTGGGGACTGATAAAGGACTGAGAGAGGAAAGGAGGCCAATATTTAGTTAGTTGTGGGTTGCGTAAGGTCTTGCTATATTCTGCCTTAGGTCTACCCATAGCCTCGCCTAAAGCCTGCGTCTTCTGACTCATACAAAAGCCATATATATGGGCATATAAAAGTGGAGAAAACAAAAAGATGAACAATATATTCATAATAATACAATGCACAATGAAAGAATACAGTTCTACATAGTAGTGAATAGTGCCACACAATAAATGTCAGTAATGATTCCAGATTCTTCTGACAAAATCTCTGCGTGAACAGTGTCTACATTGTGACGGAATCTTTGCACAAATAGTGACAGATGTGAATAGTGACGAGATGAACAATGCCTGTCAGAAGATAATTTATAATACATCCAAATATTGATATAGTGAAAAGTTTTCAATGATTTATGATATTGGAACTAGAAAAAGTAAAAATTCCAATAAGACCTAAGAATTTTATGAGTTTGTCCTAGTTGACACTAGATCAATCCTCCTTTTCCGAAAATAGAATTGCTTATTCAAAATGCACAATCAAACATATTCTTTCTCCAACTCAATGGGGAGCTTTTAGCAAAAAACTCAAGGGGGAGCTACTCCTTGGGAATTAAGAAATTATCCCATAGTTACAACCCCCAGTATTATACTTACTTTGAATATCTTATGGCACGATATAAGACATTTCTCTTCTAGAATGAAAGGGATCAACACTATTGGCTTTTTTTTTTTTATCAGTTTCATGAAATCCCCTCACTTCCTCAATGGTTCATTAAATGGTGGTCACATTTAGAAGCTGAATTGAAAATACTACCTCCTTTCTATAAATAAGGGTTTGAAATTTACAAAAATAATTTCCCAATTCCACAACAATTCTCAAATTTCCCAAAATTATTGACTTATTATGTTCATTATGGACTCCCATGGATAATGGGATAATAATTACACAATATGCAAATACTTATAATAAAAATCTATCTTAAAAAGATTTAAAAACTTACTTGAATAATACTTCAAACACTGATATTCATTCAAATTGCTTCAAAATATTATAAGGATAATTTTCTGATATAAGGTTTATTTTTTCTTATACAAGGAAGGGATTTTTGGGGACTAGTAAAGGACTTAGAGAGGAAAGGAGACTGATATTTAGTTGGTTGTGAGATGCTTAAGGTCTCACTTCTAGCCTCGCCTAAAGCCTACCTCTTTCAACTCATACAAATGTCATATATATCTATATATATATATATATATATAGGCATATGAAAGTGAAAAAACCAAATGATGAATAGTACATTCATAATAATACAATGAATAGTGAAAGTAAACAGTTTTGCACAATAATGAACAGTGCCGCACAGTAACTGTCAGTAATAATTCCAAATTCTTCTGAACGAATCTCTGCATGAACAGTGTTTGCACAATGATGGAATCTACGCACAAATAGTGATGAGATGAACAATGACGATGAATAGTGACTGTTAGAAGATAATTTCTAATACATCCAAATACTGATACAGTGAAAAGTTTTCAATAATTTCTAATACTAGGACTAAAAAAAGTAAAAATTCTAATAATACATCTCCACACCAAGAAAGGAGTCATAGCATAAATATTTCATTGCAGACTTGTCGTTGTTGTCGAGAGAAATGATCACTATCTTTTGATTCATAGGACAAAGGCTACTTCTTTATTAGACGAATTGTGTGAATTTTTAATTCTCCACCAATAAAGTCAAATCTTCAAGTTTTTGTTGTTGCTCACAAATAAAATTTTCAGTTTATATGAAGAAAAATGCATTTTCTTTTTAGATTATTTAATCTTTTGATGGTTTAAATAAAATTACCGAAAAAAGAAATTGATGTAATAGGATACATATTAATAGGACATTGAGATGTCCTTTCTCTCCTCTTCCCTCCCTAATGAAGAAACACGGAGAGGAAGAGAGAATTATGTTTTTATTGAAAGGAGAAATTGTAATTGAAATGACTTAAATTACAAATAGGCAAAGCCTGTACATTATATACTAGCAGAAACTAGAAACAGAAAATATCTAGAAGACACGAGAAACGGTTACAGAGTCTAACAACCTCTCCCACGTGCCCATGTGCAATCACTAATAGACTTAATACACATAATCTAAAACGACACCATTCTACTTAAGTGAAACAACACCGTTTCCTTCTAATTGAGACACGCGTGCATTGTGCTACAGATTCAGCCATAGGAATGTGATTCTCTGGCTAGTGTGTCAATGAAGGAGACTCCGACAATCTCATTACTCCACTCTAACGGGTGAGGAGAAATGCATCGAAGGAAATGACGTAGGAAGTCTTCTTGGCCTTTTGTGCCATTGAAGGAGATGAAGAGAGTCTAGAGAGAAAATGAGAGAATGAGGGAGTTTTGAGAGAATTGGAGAATCAGATGATGTGAGGAAAAGAGAGAAGAGGGAAGCCTTTATAGAGGAAAAAAAAGGGAAGTCGAAGAGTTATGAAGAATGTGAAAAGATGAGGGAGATGAAGAGAATGAAGAAAAAAAAGAAACAGTTGGTAACCGTCGGGAAAAATGAAGAGGTGGGAACACGCCTGATAGCTAAACTACGTGTAGTTCAAGCCTCACCACTAAACTACGTGTAGTTTAGTCATGAACAGTAAAAAAAAAATGAAATTTGAAATGAATCCCACATCATTTGGAAGCCGTTCCAAACCCTATTTTTTCCACTATATAAATCTTTACATGGTATATTTTCAAAAGACAGAGAAATCCTGTGGGAAAAATACAAGATTCACTAGAAAATAGTAAATCAAAATGGATTTTTTTACAAAACACCCTAAAGTCAATTTTGTTTGATTAAGACCTTTTCTGGCCCCAATCCATTTAGTTTAACGTTGCTAATCATATTTTTATTGAATTGTGATAGATTGGACTGAGGAGAACGGTCAAAATCAACTTATAAAGCTTCTCATTTGAGGTATTAAGTCTAACTCTTCCTTTTTATTCCTTTTTCTTTGCTGTCTTTCTTTTCAGTTTTAATCTTATTTGTTTGCTTTATTTATGCTTATATATGTTTGTTTAGGTTAGTTTTATAGTTTTCTTTATATCCTGAGCATGTTTGGTTGTTAAAATTAGGGTTTTTATTTGTACTTTGTTTTTTTGCTTTGCTATTTCTGGGTTAGGGTTTCAAGTAGAGTTGCGCACGCATGCCTTATGCATGCATACGTGGGCCTCCTTCTACATACACAGGTGCTTGCCCTGCGTACGCAACCTTCGGTATGCGTACGCAGGCCGCTGCCCAGAAAACCTAGTTTAGTCTTCTGCTTTTGTCTCATTTTATTTTCTTATCTCACATGTTCTTGTTTAAGTTTCTTCTTATGTATATGTGTATTCGATGCCTCTATTTCACATGTTTTATTGTTATTTACCTTTGATATGCTAGATTAGGGATTTCATCTCTTGTTTCTTAGTTTGATACCTTGAACATGCATTCACATGCCCATGTATGATGCCATAGGTGTTGAGTTGGTGCAAGGTGAGTAAAGGTAAGTCATACATTCACATTCACATGCATGTGTTGTTATGTTTTGTTTGATGAACATATACATGTGTTGTCGTGTTGCATTTTGTGTTTAATTGGTGAATGATGTACTTGCTGCCATGATTAAGTTGTTGCCTTGTATATGACATAATAGGGTTTTCATATGTTAGATGAATGCTAGGGTTGTGTATGTGTGGTTTGGTTTCTTATGCTAGATATGTATGTGTTTTGGAATGATGATGCCATGTTGTATGCTTAGATGTATGCTAGTGTGTGTGTGAGTTTAAAACATAAGTGTTGAACATGATTTTATCGAGTTTAAGACATAAGACACAATGATGGGAGGCCAACCTTAGGGTTGGACGGTCCTGGGTGCCTAACACCTTCCCAAGAACGTATCAAAACTCCGAACCCATATCTCTGGTAATAAGATTAATGGTCCTTTCTCAAAATGACACTATATTTATGGTTCCTAGGCCGTTGCAAAACTAGGTGGCGACTCCTCCATTGTGTCCATATGTGAGAGCAAGAATAGCAAGAGACAAAGTTGAATTGATAAAGGTGAACATAGCTTGTTCACGATTTTTCCAAGAAATGAAATTAAGGTTAATCTTAGTAGTGAAATTACTAGATGAATCCTATAAATAACGATCTAGAGCTATGATTGAATCATCAAGAATATCAATCATTAAGTAAGTTTCAAGAATTACCTCAATCTGATGCTTCCAAATGATGTAGTTGCCATAGTCAAGCTTGACAGTCATCATTGAAGACATATTGGATAGCAGAAGCAGTAAGGCATTTGCAGGTAAGGTTGTATAAGCCAAAGCAGGAATTAAACTTGAAGTAGAAGACAAAGAAGATGAACTTGTGAAAGCCATTGATACAGATCGAAGCTTTAATACCATGAAGAAACACAGAGAGGAAGATAAAATTTTGTTTTTATTGAAAGGAGAAATTGTAATTGAAATGGTTTAAATTACAAATAGGCAAAGCCTATACATTATATACTAGCAGAAACTAGAAACGGAAAATATCTAGAAGACACGAGAAATGGTTACAAAGTCTAATAATCTCTCCCACGTGCACACGTGCAATCACTAATAGACTTAATACACATAATCTAAAACGACACTGTTCTACTTAAGTGAAACGACACTATTTCCTTCTAATTGAGACATGCGTGCATTGTGCTTCTTAGATGACACTGTTTATGGTGTAGTTACCGTTGGAACAGTATCTCCCCCTTCTTCAATCTCTTCAAGTCTGCAACTAATGCTTTCACCTTGCATGTTAAATTAGACTTGGAGAAAAGAAAATTCTTCATATTTTCATATTTCTCATCTTTTTACACCCAACCAAATTTAGAGATGGTACTTTATCCATCTTTCCTCAACTTTTTTTTTCACTTACATGTAATTTTTTTTTATAAATTTTTTATGATGATTACTCTTTATTATCAAGCCAAGACATCGATTAATTTTCGGTATTGGTAGGGTTTGAACTACAAATTTATTATTCAATGACAATAGATTTTACCAGTTGAACTAACTAAAATGAGTAAGCTTGGTATACATTACTTTTTAAATCTTAAAATTTTGGGTGTATTTCATTTAAGCCTTAAAATTTCAAAATTTTTTATTCAAGCCTAAAAATTTTTTGAAAAAACGTCTTAAATTTTTCTTTCACATTTTTTTGTTAATCCCATTAAATATCATGTGATCAACTGGTTTTAAACTTTTTTTTAGAAACTTTAAGGTTTAAATAAAATATTTTGAAAGTTTAAAGTTTAAACGAAATAAAAAGTAATTTATCAATTTTTTTTTTCATTTTTAGTATTAAATTTGTGGGTAGAGAAAGGGAGGTGAGTCGAACCCATGTCACAGCCTCACAGGGACAGAAGAGGGGATAGGTGCCATCGGCCTAGAAAGGCCATTAACTTTTCGATTTCCTATTAACGTCTGGCCCAACATACTATCGACTTTGAAGTTGGAAGACACATGTTATGTCTTCAGTAAACCACTGGGGCTTACAAGTTCTGCCCAAGAGTATCACGGGTATCTAGTCCATTAGTAAAAGCTCTGACCTGGAGGATAGGCCCAACACAACATCTTTTTTATAAATAAAAAAATTCTAACCCATGGTAAAATGAAACTTTGGCCCATAAGTTAAGCAGATGTGGGCCTCATAAAGATTGATACTCTTCAGAAGCTAGGTTAACCCACAATTAGACCTCACCATTGTTGCAAATTTAGTTATGATAGGGCCGGGCATACTCAACGGGAAACAAATAAAAAAAATAAGAGGAAGTTCGATATTTTGATTAATTATTGAGTTTAGAGAAAAGCTAAATTTTTTTTTTTTCGAAGAATGAAAAATTAATTTGGTTATCTTTTTGGGTTTTAAAAGTAAAGATTATTCCTTAGAATGGAAGGAAAGTTTTTTTTTTGGTTAAAGAAGTAATGTGTTCATTGTCCACCAAAACATGAATTAAGTCTTATTGATAGCTTTGGCCTAAGGGTCCTTCTTTATGGGGAGAGCAAAATAATCATAAAATTGAAGATAAAACCAGGGGAGAAAAAAAGAAAAAATTTGCTTGGGAGATAGCGCAAGGAAAAAGACAACAAAATTTGAGTTTTCTTTACAAAGGTTTTTGCAAAGCGCACAAATCAAGGAGAATTTGTGAAGTTTGGATTTATATTGTGAAATGAGAAAGAGAAAGATGCCTATGTATGTGTGAGAGAGCAAAGAAAAGTAGGGATATTTTACTTTAGTAGCGAAACATACAAAAGGGAAGATAATTAGGGTTTTTTTTTTCTTTCTAAAAAGAGGTTTTTTTGGGTGTTCCAACCACGGACGGTTATTGTTTTTTGTATAAGAGAAGATCTTAGGTGAGTTATTTTACTTTAATTGTGTATGACAATTATATTAGCATATAGTTGTTTATTTATTTTGTTATTAATACTGATTAATAGTTTTCAGATGAATTTTTTGCTTTTAATATTGTCCCTAGACTAAATTCTTGTCTTCAACATTGATCTTAAGTTAGGCATAAACTTAAAAAAAAATATTGTAATTAATTTTATAATAATTAAAAAAAATTTTGAGAAAGAATAATGACTTTATTTAGAGATTATCCCGTGGGTTTTTACTTTAAACGAGAAAGAATCTTCCACCTGGTTTTATAATGTCGGTGAGAAGAGAAAAGTGGTGGTATGATATTGATATCACTAAGTTTAATAGTTAAAAAAAACGTTTGTTATGTTATAGTCAAAGATCTTAATAATTTACAGCGTGTGAATTGTTTGGATCCTGTCTAGGAATCGCAATTATAATCCAAAAGAGAACAAATATTCTATATGAGCATAAAGGAAAGTAGAAGATGATGATGGGGGACAATTCCCTTTTATGTTTCCTGGTTTCCTGCGAGTTGCAATAAGAGTTGGAAACATGCTTTACGCATTTATACACCGTCGGGGAAAAAAATAAGCTTGGCTTTGCCCCCTCTTTGAGGCCGCAAAGCATGCTCTTTTTTATCATCATCCATTTCACTTTAACCCACTCGTGGGGTGGCATAAAACATTTTTCACTTTGCTTTTTCAATGTTTCAATGTTGGCAAAGGCTATTTGGATAGGCATTGCTTTGGATTTGCTCATGTGTTAGAAGGTGGGTAAAGATGCACTTTTATATTGAATATATAGTTTAGGTAGAGCAAGGTAATTTGAATATTTGATGTGTTAATTAGAAATATAGAAAGTGTCTAATGACCTAACGGTCAGTGTGACTAATTGTTTGTTACTTTCACATGGACTCACAACTTCTCTATTCGCCATTCACAATCAGTCACATTGAATAGTTGTAAAAATGAGTATGAAATTGATTGTGGTACTAGAATTTTTCACTAATCTATATAAGCTCTGCTAATAACATAAAGGGATCGGGGGAGAAAAAAAAAAAAAAGCAATAGTGAGAAAGGTATCTTTGCCAGCTGCAGTAAAAGTTAGAAACATGCTTAATGCCTAAGTCGATAAACGAATGGAAATAAGCTGTCTTTGGCCCCCTATTGAGGCCGCAAAGTATGGTCTTTTTAGTTCTAAGTAATGACTATCAATTTTACTTTACGCTCCCCACCCGTGGGGTTTCACATGACCTTCTCTGCCCACTTTGTTTTTGTCGATATTGGCAAAGCTATGCATTTCTTTCAAATACTATGAAAGGTATATGGTCCATTTTTTAAGAAGAAAAACACATTCGAGAGAAGTTTGCATGAAATTGGGTAGTACAAATTATCTACATACTATCACAGACACACATATAATAATATTAATAATATGATTAAAGTGGAAACTCAACAGAATATTAATCAGTTAATTCATTCCAGTTTTATGTTGGGTGTTCCAAATTAGATTTCAAATTTATTCAAACTGTGTGCCAATTAAATTTAAATCTGCTTCGAGTGCATTTAAAATTACTTCAAATTAATCCTAATTTCTAACTCTTTTTTATTTATTTATTATTTTTTTCTGAGTTATCCAAATTTCTTTTTAGTACTTATTATTAACTCAATACAAATTAAAAGAAAATTTTACCATATTCCATGAATCTTCTCGTGTCTTTTGAATAAATTTTTATATGGTTTAATTTTATTAACTTATTTCAAAATTTTAATAAATATTAACAAAATTAATTGTATGAAAATATTTGTAAAATAAAATTACGTTAAACAATAAAATTATCTATTCATTTCGACATTAACATTTTCTGAAAAATAAATCATTTTTCAAAAAGCATTTTCTAGAAAATTACCTCATTTTCTTTTGTTTGGTAGCCATTTTAAAATAACTTGGAAACTATCTCTTGACTTCTGTTATTTAGCTTCTCGTGAGATGAAATTGTTTTCCTTCTTTAACTTGACATGAGATAAAGTTATTTTACAGAAAATTTTAGTAGAAAACAACGTTATCTCATATTAGGCTAAATAAAAGAACTTAAGAGGTAATTTTCCTTTAACCTATTTTTTTTTTATAATACTATTAAACATAAGAAAATTCGGAAAATTATCTTTACAAATTTCTTTCTAAAATGTACTACCAATATGTATACTTTAAGGATTTTTCAAGGCTTAGAAAATTCAAAAACAAATATTGGTATGTAGTATCCTAATTCAGTAAGAACATCTCATATGTGTCTAATTGTTAGTATTTTTAAATTTATCCATGTATATGCAAATATGCGTGAAGTTACAACTAATGAGTAATGAGAGATAAATGTCAAACAAATAGATGTTGCCTCTAACATTTCAAATTAAAGCTCACCTAATTACGAATAGAGTTGGGTTCAAGTTACACATATATGTGTAACTTTAAACAATATTATACCACATAATATTTTTAATTGGATGCAAATTTTGACAAATCTACTATTGAATTATATTATTTTTGTATATTCTATATACTTACAAAATTTTAAGATATTCAAAGATAAAGAGTCATGTCATCAATCAATTGTTTAAATTTAAGTTTTTGTAGTTTAAAATAATGCATAAAAAAAATGAGCTTATGGATCAAATGATAAATAACATTCGATTAACATGAAAATTGACATGCATATATGTTAAAAATATATAAAATATATAATTTAATAGTAAAATTTTCAAAATATAAATTTAATAACAAATTATTAAATGGTAAAACATTGTTTAGAGTTACACTTTTAACCCAACCAGGGCCGTTATCATATTTTTCCAAATAATCATACGTAGCAACAGACTCTACGTACCCAGCACCCACTAGTAGCTAGCTAGGTACTTCTTTTGAAGATGGTGAGATCTGGACCCAACTCCACCTACAGCTAACTATGACTTCTGTTTTAGATGTGATAGGATAGGATTTGAATTCTTCCTAGCAGTCCAAGATTACCAAAGTTAACCAGCAATCTAAGGTAATTATGATACGCAACTAAGACCCTTTTCTGGCCGACTGTAAACTTTTAAATCCCACATTAAGGCAATGTTGATTCAACACCACGTTATTATATATGTGGTTCAAATCTTTAAAAAAATGGAAACGTGTGTATCAAGTTAGAAAATTCCAACAACTGTTTGACTAACACACATGCATGAATGATATTATTATAATTTGTTGATTTTGATTGACTTTTATTGGACTTCAGAAATAAATTAGGTAAAAATATAATTGTATCTAGAAAAAGTAAAATATTAAATGGTTATGTATATAGCATAAATAAGCTAGGGAAAAAAACATAAAAAAAATTATGACAAATTGAGTACAAATGGACCATCAAGATTATGTTTATATTAATTTAATTCTCATAACTACTGATTGCTAATGATACAAAAAAAGAAAAAGAAAAAAAGGCATAAATAGTACGAGAAGTAAAAAAGTGAAACTTATACTACAAAAGACGAAGGATAGAAATATATATTTTCACTACACCCCTACACTCCAGTCACACTAGCTAATACATTTATGCTTCAATTGTTATTGAAAATTCTTTGTCCTGGTGATAGTATCATTTTCGGATCAAACTGAGCTTTTCTCTCTTGAAAAGTTCTCCACTTCATGCCAAAATGGTTTTTCCAATCTTCCATTGTCTTGTAATTGGGAAGATACTGTTTAACTTCAATACCGGCATTATAACAAGACTGCAGTATGTCCTTGTTTTGTAAATCAATGGGTTCCCAGTCATTAAACCCACTTCCATGTAAAAAGCCTATGGTGTAGAACACATCTTCATCAGGTATAACCGCAGACATCCTATCATCCCACCTGTAATTTAATTTTCAGTAATTCATTCATGTTGCAATATATCAAAATGTTTTTGTGTGCATTTATGTGTATACATAAAGGTAAAAGTTAAGCATAGTTACTTAGTCTTTTTTTTTTTCAAAATTTCTTTTGATAGGTAAATAGCATTGTAGAGGGAGAATGGATTAGAACTACAAACATGTGATATCACCAAAAAACAAACAAACGAAAAATCCATTACTATTGGACTATTGCTTGAACCCCAAATTAATTCCTTAATTGTTATTCTTTAGGTTCCCAATTTAATAATGCGATCTTAGAAACTGTAGCTATACGCTAGCTACGAAGTATAATGGCCAATAAATCACATGGTTTTATTGCATTGATTAATAGCTTATATGACTGAAATTAATTAAAAAACTGAAGGTATAACACCTAAAAAACTGTATCAAAGTTTTTTCCTTATGCATAATAAGAACTTGTAGGTTTCGGTTAGCTGTTCGATAAATAAATTATCTTGCCATTAAATAAAAAATTTGTAGTTCGAACTATGCCTACACCAAAAATCGATTAATGTTTTAATTTGATAATAAAAAACAATCATTATGGCACCAAGGTTGAAATTCTACTGTAGTAAAAAAAAAAAAAAAGGCTTATTTGACCCAAAAAAAAAAAAAAAAAACTTACTTGTTCCTGTTCATAGGGTAAACGAGGACAAGTCCTGTGGTAATGTTACGTTTAAGAACAATGTCCTTGAAAACAATGGAATTAAAATCTGAGATATGAGATTTTGGTACAAAGAGATTCAGCCATGGATGAGGAATATCCCATAGTCCTTGTGACTGAAGCTTTTGCTCTCCACTTTGGACTCTATTCAGAAAATCTATGTATGAGATGTCCTTCTCAAATGTAAATCCAGGAATAAAGCTCAACCCTTCGAACAAAACTTGGAGTTCCTATTAATTAAAAAAAAAACCATTATTACGAGTCATATTGTTATATTACTAATTAGAAGAACTTTAAAGGTAATTTTGCTATAAGTATTATAAATCATGTTGATCTTTAAGATGTACCTTGTCCACTGAATTAAGAGTGTGGTCATCATAATATTTGGCTACTTCTATACAGTAGATGATGCCATATTTGGTCACAAGGGAAATAATTCTGGAGTGATCGGATAATGGAAAAAAGGTTGATCTCCAATTTTCTGGTGTACCCTTATCCATGAGAAGTATACCTTCCAAGTAATTAAGTGCATTCTTTTGCTTCCTTCCATTGAGTGATATCAAGCTCTCTTGGTCTTTAGTAAATGCAGAGAAGTCATTATAAAGCATTCGAACCCATTTTACCTACAAAAAAACAAATTCATCACACATTAAATAAACAATATTGGCACATAGTAAAAACACTCAGCATTACCAAAAATAAAAAATAGCTAACTAGCATGGAATTAATGGGTTATGAAATTCTCTTTTATTTCGGATAACTGTGTGATGTATGTACATAAATGGGTTGCTTTATCAATTTAATTTTTCTTGATGATGAATATCTCTTTATGTACAGTATAGTTGGATGGGTTTTTGTAGTTAGTCTTTTATTATCATCATCAAAGTTGTAATTATTATCGTGCATGCATAGTTGAAATAAGGAACATCATGAAATCGACATTATGAGAGCAGTGGAAAAACAATAAGACAAGTCTAAGTCAATGTGCTATGCATTCAAAAAAAAAAAAAAGTGCTTTATTTAATATTTACACGTACCCTCTTTGGAGCTGGCTCTAGGGCAATTCTTGCTCTGACTATAATCCCAAATTGGCCTAAACCACCAAGAACCGCATAAAAGAGCTTCCTGTTCTTTTCTGGGGAGCAAGTAACAAAATCACCTTCCCCTAAATCAAACAAGCAAAAACATCATAAGTAGACCTCAAAATAGCTGCATGCATGCAACAAAATTAAATTCTAAAAACAAATCTGAGAATAGATCTGCATAAAACTAAAATATTAGCTAATAATTAAACCAAACCAACTAGGTGCTAAACAATGGAGACAAATGTAAAGTCTGTCTAGGTCTTTAGGTCAAGGACCACAGTGTGAACTTTAAGAACTAATCTGGGTCCCAACTAAAGGACTCCTAACAGTAATAATAATCAATATGTTCCAATGCGAGGGTATATTTAAGTTCAACAACCACTACATTGTATTATATATAGGTCATTTTAGACTTGCGTGGCAAACTATAAGTGGAAGTTTATCATTTTGTATGGATTTAATATTTTTATTCTACAATTCACAGTAAAAAACATCAGTGTTATGGTAAAAATTATGATACAAGAGTTGTGTCCACAAATTTTCTCTTCTATAGGTAGATCTAGTTGTTTAATTAGTAAAATCTTTTATTATAACCGAATAAGGAACTTGTATTCCAATCTTGCCTTCTTCACCAATACTTTCAAATTCTATTGAATCTATAAAGATTTTTTTTTTTTTTTTTAAATCATCAATCTACTAAAAAAAAAAGATGTAAAAATGGAGTAAAAAAATAATTCATACCAGTGATGACATCCATTTCATACACGTTGCTGATCTGAGGACCATAACGGAAGGTTTGGCCACTAATCCCTGCATTGGAGAGTGTCCCTCCAACAGTTAGGTACAAATAGTCAGTGAATGAGACCGGTGCAAGTCCATGTTCAAGTGTGGCATTCAAAACATCAATCCAGAGCTGTTCACCACCAACATCGGCATAAAAAAAACCCATTGATGGGGTTCCAGAGACAGTGATTCCAAACCCATTTCTATGATTTTTCAAGGATCTCATGTTCACAACAACCCCATTACTAGCCATTGCTTGTCCACGGACAGAATGGCCTTGGCCTCTAGCAGCTATAGTAAAAGGAGCAGAATTATTGTGAGCAAATTTTATTAAGGTTTCAATATCATTTATCGAAGTTGGATAAAGAATTGAGGCTGGAATCTCGTGAACCATATTGCCATAATCACTAGAGGCTAATTTAATGGCATCATGGTCATCACGAAGCTTACTTATGATATCAAGGTTTTGGAGCTTTCTATTTTGATAGACAGGGTTTTGGAACTTGGATGAAAGACAATTTGTACTTAGCTTTGGCTTTCCTAAGGTGGACACCAAAAAACTTAAAAATAAAAATAGTAGCATGAAATATGTTGTAAATGGAAAAGTTTCAACCATTTTTAAGAGAGGGAATGAGTGATGAAGAAGAACAATAAGAAGAAGAGAGGAATATAAAGTTGGTGAGGGATGTCAGCTGTGCTTTGTGGTGGAAATATTGGGCTGTATTTATAGATGTAAAAGTTGCATTTGCATGAAAAAATAGGATGTAAATCTTTGACATCAGGGAAGAAAATCTTTTGGGCTCTTTCATAGGAAACGACGTCGTGGCATATAAAGTCTATTTTCAAAGATACGGAAGGACAATGCATTGGATTTCATTTTTTTTTTCTCTGTTCCTCCAAACGGGAAATGGTCATAAAATGCTCGTGTACATAGTATTAAAGTTCATGTTCCACCGCGTGTTTTGTGTGTTTATGTATGTATCATCATGATCACGAATATTCCAAGCAACCCACAGACTCATTCTTGTGGGCCGTTAAAGGACCAAAACGACAAGTCTAAACCGTTGGATCATGATTTCATCAGGTCAAGATTAGTCAAGTTTGGTCCTATATTAATTGGCTTCGTGCAAGCCTAAGTTGTTGTTTTTAAAACAGTTGTTATTTATTTTTAAACTTAGGATGAAATTAAAGTGGTCAAAATTTAGATAATCATCAGAGGATCTTTTAATCAGATTTTCTTTGAATTGAAGGATTCTCATGAATCAGGGTTTTGTCTTCAACATTTAGATTTATGGATGGAAAATAAGGAATGGGGTAGCCATCAAACCAGATTTTTTCTTCATTCTAGATTTTCTTTGTGCGTATCTAAGAGTACATACAATCAATGGAGTCATATCAGATTGGTTCCTTGTCCATGTTGTCTTGCCTACTCACTTGGAAATTTCAAAGATATATAGTATTATCTGTGGAGTAATTATCATGGTTCCAGGGCTTCATAATGAAACTTCCAAGTAACTCTCATTGGTAAAAATTTTTTTAAATTGCAATTTTAAATTACCAAATCTACATAAATAGATAGCGAAGTATCGACATTGATTCTATAATCTATATATTAAAATGAGCGAATTCTTCTTGCTTCTTGCAAACTTCTAAGGTAATAATAGTCTAAGAAGAAGTATACAATTTCCATGAGGAATTATAATTATCATTAATTTTGAGAATCTTGCACGCGATGAAGAAAAATATAGCAAGAAAACAATGTCATGCCATGCACACGAGAGAATCTGGTAGATTAAATTGCAAGCATTGGTCCTGCCACAATAAATATTAATAGTAATTCCATACAATTTTTTTTTTTTTTTTGTATAGAAGAATTAGTGATACTATAATATATTAATTTTTTTATAAAACTTATTGTTCTCTTGGAGATCTTTTTGGTATGATATTTGACAAAGATAGTTTCAGGTCTAGAGCAAAGATTTTGATTGGAAATTGAAATTAGACTAAACAAATATGCCAATTCAATGGATGATCTTTGACCTAAAGATCTCACAGGTAGGAGGCGCTATCGGGGAACTAGACGCTCCACCATGCAGGGTTTCATTCGTCCATATCCTATTAACACCATAATTTATTATCAAGAATGTCATGCATGTGTGCCCCATGCATGTCTAATCTATTCATATCCCTTACAAAACATATTTTACCGAATATAATAAAATCAAGTAATTTCATGAAAACAACTAAGCATGCCTTCCCCACATGGCTAAATAGTGATAGTTAGGTCCTCTACCTAACCAAAGATTTAATAACAAAAAAAGTTGGTCCTGCTATATTTCCTTGGAATATATAGACATAAACGTAAATTCCACACACTCATGCTTCAATCCATTAGTATAATTTCTATCATAACTCACACCATTTGAAAAGACAAGAGGGACAAAACATATCTACATGGTATGTTGCCACCAAATCTGCAATCAAAACGGTAATTTTTGAAACCAAAGGATCGAGCAAGTTGCTAGATGATCATCAGTTGGTGACAACAACATCTCATCAGTAAATTAAATAAAATATATACTTGACTGTGCGCCAGATATGGATTTGGACTATGTTTTTTTGTCAGTATAATAAGACTTTCACGCAAATTCAACATCTTATCTAGTGAGTTTGTAGCTTATAAGTAGAATGGTGGCATTACAAGCTGAGTTGTTGTTGTTACATGTGATTCTTCTTCGTCATGCGAATCACTAAGAGAAATAGTGAGAGAGAAGAAAGAATCAAAGATGCCTGAGCAGAAAAACATGGGTACAGCTGACTATAGAGTAGAGAGAACTCGTGAGAAAAGAGGGGAGGGGGGGACTATTCTAAGATGCTGGAAATCTTTATGGGGATCCAAGCCTGCCAGCCCACAAGATCACGTGGTCCTCAACAAACAAAACCCACCGCCAAATCCATGTCAATTGTCATTTTTGATTGCTCTACTCTCACGTACGTACTGCAATCATATCCGCCCATTGATACATATATCATGAGCATGAAGGTTGATTGAGAGGAAACATCATCATACATTTGATAAACTACGAAGACACCCACCATGGTCCCTGCGGTCGTGCCTTAATTTCAGATTTTAGGCAAATCTTTCCTCTTTTGATGTATTGATAGTTTAGAGAGATTGAAGATTTGATCCTTAGATGTTTCTGTTAGAAACATCAAAATATATGTCAAATTGTAAGACTTCTGACAAATAAGTTTTTCTTTTAGGGTCTGTTTGGTAATGTTGTTCTAGTAAATAGTAACGTTGTTTAAGTTCTGTAAAAATGCATGGAGGTAAAAAAATATTGTGAAAATACATGTTATGTTATTTAAACAACGAAAACTATTGTTTAGATATTCCTATCAAATAACTCCTTAATTTCTCAAAAACAAGATGTAGAAGGATAGAATTGTATATGCACTCTACCAATTCAATTATTTTCCTTTTCTTTCACTCATTTTCCCCCAAAGACAGAAAATATATCACATATATACTCTTTGATACAAATATAGGCCAAGTCAATTTATTATTTTTTCCTAATCCTAATTTTTTAGGGTTTTCCAATCTAATTTCACTGAACCTAATCTAAGCTAGTTTAGAGTTATCTGGGGTTATTCATTCCATCAATACCTACAGTAATACAATTGTTTACTTACGCAATTAATTTAATGGTGGCAATTGCTTCTTCCTAGGTAGTTTATTGATAGCTTGGAAAGCAAACTATTGTTGCTTTATTGAGGTTGACTATTGTGTTCTTATTGAAACGATTGGTAAGCTCATTTGGAAACGCTCTCTTGTTAAGGGTACATGTGAATTTCTACTTCCATTGCTACTATGATTTATTGTGCGACAAAGCATTATAAGATTGCTCTTATATAATGATATCTTTCATGAAATTACCAAATATATTTAAATTAAAATTGTTATTAGTGTTCTTTAGTTTTTTTTTTTTTTTTTGAGAAAGTAGTGTTCTTTAGTTTTGGTGTAAACAAAATGTTGTTGCTCAGTTTAGCATTAAGGTTGAATATAATGCTCTTACTAACACCATATCTAAACTCATTTAGTTACGTTTTTCTCTTAAGGATATGATAGTTTCTTTTTCCGTTGCTACTCCAATTTATTATGATAATTAGAATGTTATTAGGATTAATCATAATGATTTTTTTTTATGAGATTGATTGTCCTTTCATTCATTATCATCTTCTTCACGTTTAGCGGATTAACTAACTTATAGTTATCTTCACTAAGTTGCATGCTTCATGTTATAAGCTTCACTCTTTTCTTCAAACTCAAACTAGCCTTAGATTTTCCACCGTAAGTTGGAGGGGATGTTAGAAATGTAGGTCCAAGGCACATGTATTATGTTGCCCTAATCCTAATTGTTTTAGGGTATCCTAATTTAAGTTGATTACACCTAATTAGCTCAGTTTAGGCTTAATACAGAGTAATTCATCTCATCAATTTTTACGTTGTACACTTGTTTGACTAACACATAGAAATAATATATTCCTAACTACACATTTTGTATTTGGACTTTCCTTTATCTTTTGGCTATAAGTGGTAGAATTATTTCTTTATATAGTTTAATTAAAGAAGGTAGAAAAAATCGTTTGAGTGTGTGAAACAAGCACACAAATTTCTCATTTGGGCTCATGTATGGAGGCTGTTACTCTTTGTCCAAGATGGGAAGGTGAATGTCCACAACAATTCCTAAAGGAGCAAGAAGGGTAATCTTTGAGTTTTGACAGAAACGAAATTAGAAAGTTTTTTCTCATTTTACCCTCTCAGCTCAGCTCTCGTGCTTTGAGTCAGAACATTTTTTCCCTTCGGGCCATAGATACTGTCTGTACTATTGGGTGGCCGACAGAGACAAGAGTTAAAGAAATACGAAAGACATTTCCTTGAATAAATGGAATCGTATCCTCTTTCAAAAGTGGGTGTAGTACGTACTGTGTACTGTGATTAATTCCCATTCCGTGAATCGGCAGCTACCAAGGGTACCCACCATGCTTTCTTAATGAGCAATTTCTTTGGAACTTGTAGCAAGAATATAAGAGCTTTTTTTATTATCCTGGATTTTTTCTACATTATCATTTGCTGCTATATAATTCTAACTAAGGGATTAAGCGTAATGTATATATTAGTAAATCATTTTAAAAAAATATTTATAGAAAAATAAAAAAATTAATTAACTGTTTTGACAATTTTTTTAATTTTTTATAAAATTTTTCTCAAAATAGATGGTTGATGTGTACCCTAGAGGTACACATTAACCAGACCCTCTAATTCTAATTGACCAGATGAACATATTTATGGTATGCTATCTTGGCCATTTTTGTTCAAGCTCAAGAAGGTTCAAACCACACTATCCTCTTTCATAATTGCATAAATCTTTAAATGCAAATTGGAGGTCATCTTGACTGTTGTTGAAAATACTTAAGAGTGTTACTACAAACTATTTATTGAACCTTTATATATATACCCATTGTCATATCCAGTTGATCTTGTAAAATAAGCGAGTTTTACAATATATATATATATATATATATATATATTATGGATTTAAGTTTTATTTTTTTGAAAAGGAGACTACAAATTTCATTAAAGAAAAGTCAAATTGGCTTGAATTACTACATTGAGGTATGAAGAAACATCTTTTATATATCTACATCAAAAAATCTGTGACATATTTAGTATGTCTAGGACAATTATGAGCTACAGAACATGTGAAATACTAATGTTCCAAGAAGATTTTAGAATCAACTTTGCATCAGAAATCAAATGACCGAAAGACGGTAGAGATTCATCCTCATCTTTCAATGAGTTTATAATTATATCTAAGTCTCCCACAAAAACATCAATTATAACTTGTAACCCTAATTTCTAAAGAGAATGCAAGAGCTCTCATGGGTACCATGACTTTCTACCTCTGCAATCGACTGTGGGAGAGAAAGTGAGAAACTCTCTGAGATATTGAAGCAATACCCAATCTTTTCTCATCTCTGATTCAAATTATATTTAATATAACTATTTGTAATGAATGTGATTTTTATTGGCTTAATAATTTATCAAGCTCATTGTTAATTTAATGTCCTTCAAAGACTTACTTATATGCCAATTTTGATGTTAATAGGAGGACATTTATTATCCAATTTGAAACACAATATTTAGTTGACTTAACTGTGAGTGCATATATATATATATATATATTGATTTTTTTTTTTCAAATGAGATATATTAGATTTTAATTAATCTTCAATCATTCTATTTGACAAGCATGATGGAAATGTAAAGATCAAGTACTTCATTAATGAGTTTAGGAAAATATTAATCAATAGTGTAAGGGAAATATGGGAAAATGATAAAAGAACACAAGAACAGAAGATTTATAAAAACTTCTTTATAAAATTTTAATTCCAAATATGTATCTATTTTCAAAATAAATATCATATTTGAGAACACCCTTGAGATTAAGACAATATTTTTTTTTAAACTAGCTATCATCATATCTAGTGGTTTTAATTTCTCAAAATTAAATAAATATAAAAGGAGAATAGTCAAACACCATACACCAATTAATGAGTAGCTACAAAGAATGGTATAAAAAATAAAAAAGAATCAAGCTAGGCGGAGAGCAAGGTGAGTAAAACGTGCAGAATTTTTTTTTTTTTTTTTTTTGGATTTTGATCTCTTCAAAAACTAAGAGGTTTGTGTTGTTTTCTTTTTGGGCCTTTTTTTTAAAGATAGTCATTCTCTCTCTTTTGACAACGTTGAATTTTAGTAATTTTTTTTTTTTTTCAAAATTAGCAATTCTGATTTTAACTTTGATAGAGAAAGAAATGAAGAGTCGGTTCACTTTACATGTCTTTGGGAAAATGAAGTTTTTTACATTTTTAAGCTATCACAAATAGAGTAAAACACATTTATAGGGTGCACAACATTTGAAGAGATCATTTTTTAAAAGTAATTTTTATTAATTAAATTTTTTACACTGAGATATATAGAGAATATATTTTATTGGTCAATAGAGGAGACCTTAAAAAAAATTTGTCAATGACTCAACATTGTAAGATAGATAGACATAATATATTTTATTGGTTATTAGGAGGCATTCTTTTACTTAGGGGCCTTAGGCTATTACCTAATGTAGGGGCGGTTTTAAGTTGAACCCAAGGTATAGGGTGTTCATATGAACACCCTAATTTGAGAGTCCCAAGAATTTAGGTTCAAAAAAAAAAAAATTTTGGCCTCCAGATATAATTCTTAACTCCTTAAAAAATAATAAAATTTAGTCCAAGTAATAACAAAAATAGTCCTAACAACAACAAATGAATAAAATATTCAACAAAAAGCTCATTCAAAAAAAAAAAAAAAAATGAAAACTCAAAATCATTTAGATTTGTAATTCATTCAACCCATTCCATAAAAATAAAATCAAATTTCATGTTTCCTAGAAAACAGTGCCAAGAGAGATACCTTCACCATGTGTTCTCCTATGCGGTGTTGGCACTTGGCAGCTCTACTCACCTCAACTTTGCTTTCCTCAATGGCTTGGCTCGTAATTGCAGTAGGTATCGTTTATTTCTCTCTCTCTCTCCCTTTTTTTTTATCATCATTTCATACTTTCTCTTACTTTATTACTCTTATATCGAAATTCCCAGTTCTCATCTCTCTATTGTCCCTTTTTGCTTTCTCATTTTATTAGTGGAAGGAAATTATAAAACTTCATGCATTTGCATTTTTTTTTTTTTGGTGATGTTGATATATTCAAGTTCATTTTTTATTATGTTTCGTATAATTTAAGTTTCTTAATGATTGCCATAGAAAAAAAAAATCCTAAAACCACCAATAACCTAATGGTCTAAGGATTGAACTGACCTAAGTCACCTGACCATTAAACACATTTTTTTAATTTGAAGACACCATTTTTTCATTACATTTTGGTATGGGCTTATCATTTTTAAAACCGTGTTTTAAAAATGATAAGCACGTGAGTGTGTGTGTGCGTAATGAGTTCAGGTAACGTATGACCTTAGAATATACATTAATAATCTATTTTAGGGCATTTTTATAAGAAATTGAAAATATTGTTAAAAAAAAAAGTAATTACTTTTTGGGTCATGTTAACTGGTGCCCTTAGAGTAATTGTTAATAAACCATATTAAAAAAGTTTTAACACCACTTTCATAAGAAATATAAAAATCTGTCAAAAAAATTAATTGTTTTATCATTTTCCTATAAAATGTTTCTAAATATAATAGATCGAATTGAGATTCAATACAATTGCAATATGTCATGCAATTAATTCTTTTCTCTCTCACAACAATTTTTTATTGGTTATACTTTTTCTCATTTTTTAAATTCAATAGTTAAGATTTAAAATTATTTTTTACAATTTTAAATCTCAGTCATCCATGACAATTGCATCTCAATCCCGTAAAACCCATAATAGGCATGCATTGCAGTTTAATTTGCACATGGGCAACAGTGCAAGGATAGGCATAGGGGTACCCAGCTCCAGTGGCATGCATGTGGGTCAAAGTTTTGGTGTTGTAGGGGTGTCATGATCGCAAAATCAATCGATCAATCAAATTAGTTGGGTTCATGGGTGTATCAAAGTGAAAGTACCATTTAAATGATAAAATCCCATTCCACGAGATAAAATTTAATTCCAGTCAAATCCAAGTGCTGTGTGCCTCTTAATTTTATTCAATGGATATAAGCTTTCTCTACGTCTACGTCTGTGTGAGCCAGACCCCCAGGCCCCAGTACACTTCGGTTCTGTTGTTGTTGTTTAGCGAGCCTGTTGTTGGTGAGTTAGTTTCAAGCCAGCGTGTTATATGTACTCCAAAAGTTAATCACCGTTCTTTTAGGGAACCTCGGGTCTCTGTTTCGTTTTAGCCTAGGTCCATGCATTGTCCTCCACTGGAATATGTGGATCTTGCTCAGTATTCAAGAAGGCTTGCTTGGGAAAATGTTCAAATACTATACTATACTTTTAGTGACTTTTTCCCGTTTCAATTGATTTTTTTCTCCCCCGATATTGATTGTCCTGCTGCATATCTAAAATCACCAATATATTCTCACTTTTACCAGGACAGAGGAGTTCAAGAAGTAAATAAACAATAAACGTACTGCACAATTTTGTTTGGAGGTAAATCCTAAAAGTAATTTGATAGGTATAGCTCGTCAATCCTAAAAGCAAATTGATGGGGACAAGTCTTGATGCATAAGCACAATCCACGCCTGCCCAAAATAAGATCGTAAATCGGAGCTTTGTCAAGTATTAAATGAGCAAGCTCTATTCAAATAAGTGTAAGATTTTCAAGTTTGACTTGAGTTTAAACTAATCTTACAAATTATATTTAAACTTAAACTTGTTAGAAAGTTCAAAAGTTTAAGCTTGGTTTAGTTAAGTTAAGGTTGAGCTCAATATCAAGCTCAAACTCATGCTTCATATCAAGCTTTTAAGCTCAAGATCTAAGTATTAAGTCTATATTAAGAATATTATCAACTCCATTTGGTTTGGACATGTGATCATAACTCCTAATTAATTAAAGGCTTGGTAAGATATAAGTTTATTTTTCAAGGTCATATCAAATTTATTACCAAGTTCATAAACCAGCCTAAACTTGGCTTTTATTTATTTATTTATTTATTTATTTTTATTAAGCCTTATTGTTCACAAGCATGTTCATGAACCATATTTTTTGCTTGGGCTTGGCTTATTTTTCAAACAAACCTAAAATTAAAACTTAAGTTTGGCTTATATATAAACAAACAAACATGTTCGAGTTTTTTATCGAGTTAAGTTCAGGCCGTTCATGAACGGTTATTTTATTTATTTATTTATTTGAGTCTTAACTAAAGCATCAAAAGTTTGGGCCAAATACCATATCAGTATTGTTTCGAGCTAGTGTGCTCCTCCTTGGTAGGTCTTCTAGAGCTCATTTGACCGAGTGACACGTTGAGATTCTTTACATCATTGCAAATAATTTAATAATGCTATTTCCAATGCACCAAGTTTTCATTTTTCACCCTTACTAAAGTTTAGAATTACTTAGTATACACGTGAAGATTCGGAAAGTAGTATATCGAAAAAAATTTCCAACAAATAGAAAAGGCTATGGAAATATTAAAGCGTACATGATGGCTAGACTATGGTTTTGTATAATATTATAGGCTCTCATGGTTTTGTAATACTATCATGTTTTTAGGATTATCATACCTTACGCTCTACGTACATTGAGTTTATTGTTAAACACAATTCAATATATTAAAGATATAGTCTATTAGGTTTTTTGTTATAAACATAGGCCTCCTACCATAATACTAGTCTTCCTTTGGTCATTGGTGCAGTAATCTTTTAGCCACAATAGCCATCTTCTGAGCTCTATTCCTTGCTGAACATCCTTGTTCATTATTATCTCCTTTGTTCCAATTGACATCATGGCCAAGTCATTTTACATCTAATCAGATCGTTTAGTTCACTTATCAAGTTTATACTACAAACTCAAGGCATCTTCAAGCTTTACATTTGAGATATTATCATAAATTCATATACTATACTACCATGGTTTTGTAATATGATGGATGGTTTTCAAGTTACCATACTATGCTTAATGTCTTCATAAATTTACCCTACATTGGGTTCATTATAACATAATTTAATGTAGCAAAGGTGTGGTTAGTTAGACTTTTGATTGTAGAGATAAACCATCATACTTAACCACATTAATTTTCTTTCTTCCGATTTCTCTTTCTACATTGAATTATTTTATTTTATTGTTTCAATTTTGAAACCCTACAGATCACCAAAACAATAGGGACATGTGAATGGACTAGCCAACGTGCATAGGAGGATTGGAAAATTATGTTGTCTTGACCATTTGTAGGACAGCGTAGAAGTTAATTTCTAATAGATTACTCATCCAACAACCATATATATCTAGAATCTTGATCATTCAAAGTTTCATACCGGCTCTAGATTCTCAATTAAACAGGATCATGATCATTGACTTGACTACGTGTACACCTATGTCATTTCATTAATGCAGTCCTGCTCTACCTTGAAGGTAATGCTCATCCATCCGGGACCATTCGTGGGGCCATCAACCCTGCTATTCAGAAGGTAAAGCTTGTAAGTCCCAGCAGCTTCCATGTGTAATGTTTGAATTGATGTACTCTAGAGGATATAACTTAGATTCACATAGCATCATTCTTCAGCACAGATAATTAACTTTGCCTTGGTTGTACCTCTGAATTTTCGATGCTTTGCATTGTGGTTGTAACTTGTAAGATATACCAAATCTCCCTCTTCAATGCTGTCAATTTAGAATCATACAAGAAAACAAATCAAGGATCTGATCCGTAGTGTCATATTAGAGATATGACCCGACAAGTATATAAGTACATTGATGATCCATTTCTTTCATGATTTGCCTACCTGTTTACAATTACACAAACCTTAAATTTTTTTTGTCAGACATATGAAGAAAACGAAAGGAGAATATAATTTATATCCTACCTTGCAAATAAGAAATTTAGCTAAAAGACAAATCATATATATATATATTTGTTAGGTTCAAGTTCCTCAATGTGTTTTTACTAGATGTAATTTTTAAGAAATCCACCGTTGGATTAGATTTCTTCTTATACCATAAGTTGATCTAAGGTCAACAACTATGTCATCAATTAAATGTTTAAATTTCAAGTTTTTTTAGTTTAAAAGTGTTCATAAAAGATAAGTTTCTAGATCAAATAGCAAGTAGTATCTAATTGGTACAAAATTTAGTATGTGTGTTAAGAATATGAGAAGTGCTATGTCCACAACATTTTATCAAACTGTGATATTTTCAAAATATTAATTCAATAAAAAAGGTTATTAGGTAGTGTAATATTATTTAGAGTTAAATTATATATATGTTAAAATAAAAGGAAGAAAATAAAAGATTTGGAGATAGGAAGAGAGAGCAGAATAAGGAGAATTATGTTGTTCGACCGGAAGATCTATGTCCACGACATAAAATCTTTAAAGGTTACATCTTTTACTATTCAAATTTGTTGTTTTATGTATCCTATGTACACTATGTATAGAAACTAAACTTGACTAAGGAGAATCCTTTAATTGGGCTAAAATTAAGGATAGATAATGTTCCTTGATTTTATTCAATCAAGTATATCAATATATCCTAAATGTGATGTACATGATACAATAATAATATACACAAACAAGAATAATATATCTATGATATGCATATTTATTAAGGAAATGTAAATAAACTAAATAAATAGTTTAATAACATAAATAAAAATTTAATAATAAAATAATTAGTAAAAATAAATAACAAAAAATACTTTGAGTTAGGTTGGAAAACACATGTAAGATTGAGTTTTTATCAATATTAAATATTATAATAGATTGTGGAGAGCCCAGGATCGTACATTGGGCCTTGGGCTTTATTTGGGAATATGGCGTGTCCGAGGAGGGGTAAGTAGATAAAAGAAGCCCCAAATTCAGAATTACAAAAGAGGGAGTGGAGGAAGATAGTCCGAGGAGAAGCTCATTCTTAGCCCTGCGCTTCAGCAATTCCAGTGACCTTCCAGAAGATTTTCACGACAAGGAAGATCCTCACACACGTGCAGAAGAGATAAGAACCCAGAAATATCTAAGGGAAAAGCTGTTACCACCACATTAAATGTACTACAGCTACTTTTCTGGCCGCATTTATGTGGAGAAGACCCCTGAACAGTGAAAACCTAACCATTGAAGCTTATAGGAAGCTAGAGAAAGTGCTTGATGGGACGTATACTCAAGTGAAGGCCTAGATGGTAGACAAGTGTATGATCAAGATGATCTATAGGAAAATATATAACGTAAAAGACCCCCCATGAGGAAAGAGGAAATAGGAGAGAAGAAAGAGGAGAGAGAGAGAGAGAGAGAGAGAGAGAGAGAAGAGATTGTAAAAATCAGGATTATACTTGTAAAATTGTAATTGATTTACATGAAGAATGACCTCCTCGGACTTGACATTTATCCAGTCTTGCATATACAACTTTTGCATGATCGTTCATTAAAAACCATGTTAGCCGTTAGCAACCTTGTTTGAACCTAGCTCTTCAATCCGCTCTCTATAAATTTATTGTCGTGGGCTCATTGGGCCAATACCCAGTTCATCATTGGGCTTGGGCTTCAAATTGTGACCCTACAATTGGCGCCGTCTGTGGGAAGAGCTTGAGTGATAGTGAGGACAACAGTTAATTATGGCAGAACCAGGTCCACAACAAGCAGAGTCGAGAGGCTCTAAGCATGGTGACCCTTTTCTTAACCTTGAGCAGAGAGGTGACCGTGAAAGAAGTCCACACCACACACACTGACAGGAGTCAACCTTGAAAAGGAGACCATATTTCTCATGCAAATAACAACAAGAAGATGCAAATAGAGATTGATCGGTTAAAAAGAGAATTATGTCATGCAAAAAGGAGAAAGGCTTCCTCGAATTCAGACTTCTCTTCTGGTGACGAAAGGGGCGCTGATTTCAGGCAAAGGTCTCGAACCCCACCTAGTGAATCCTTCACCTATGAAGAAGAGCACCATCGTCAGCAGCGGGTTCAAAGCCCATCATGTCGGGGCGTAGGACATGACGATATGAGTAAGGCCCTGAACCAAATCTCCAGGTTGCCTTTCACACGTAACATTGAAGATGCAAGACTCCCTCGGCGCTTCCATCAGCCAACGTTTACCATCTATAATGGCCGAACAGACCCTGTGGAACACGTGAGCCATTTCAACCAGAGGATGGTTGTCCATTCCAGAGATGAAGTCTTGATGTGCAAAGTTTTCCCATCCAGTCTAGGACCAGTTGCAATGAGATTGTTTAACAACCTGAGAACAGATTCTATAAGTTCTTTCCAAGAACTCACTCAGGCATTTGGTTTTCGTTTTGTCACATGTCGCAAGGTTCCTCGATCTTTGGGTTCCCTACTGTCCATAAGCCTGCGAGAGGGAAAGACCCTGAAAACCTACTCGAATAGGTATTGGGAGATGTTCAACGAGATAGATGGTAACTTTGACGAAGTGGCCATCAGCTCCTTTAAACTCGGCCTTCCAGCTGATCACGGTCTAAGAAAATCCCTGAGTGGTAAACCTGTTACCAGTGTGCGCCAACTGATGGACATGATTGATAAGTATAAAAGAATCGAGGAGGACCAGCAACAAGGGAAGGGAAAGGATAAGGTTATCCCTCAGGAAAGAAGGGATTTCAGGTCGGATTGGCATAGCAATAATAGACCCCGAAGAGATTTGATTGGACAATCAGGATTAGCAAATCTTTAAGCAATTAATGCCGTGTTCCGAGAGCCGGTGCATCAAGTTCTGGAGAAGATTAAGAATGAGTCATTCTTCAAACGGCCAAACAAAATGGTGGGAAACCCTAAAAGGCGCAACCACAACCTCTATTGCCAATACCATCGGGATCATGGACATACCACCGAGGATTATAGGAGTCTTTGGGACCACCTGGACCAGCTCGTCCGCAAGGGCAAGCTAAAACAATTCTTGCACCATGCCTATGATCAGGGGAGCCAAGCAAACTCAGGATCTTGGAGAGATGATTCCTCGAGACCCCCATTGGGCACGATAAACTTTATATTTGCTGCACCAAGGAGAACTGGATCTTGCCCGTCTAGAGTAATGTTTGTGGCTCGGCTATCTGCCAAAGATGTTAACCGAGAGTCGAAGAAGGCTAGAATGGAAGTTCAACCAGTTTTGGGCATCTCGGACGAAGACAAAATCGAAACTATCCAACCCCACGACGATGCTTTGGTGATCAACCTCAGGATAGAATGGTATGATGTGAAAAGGGTGATGGTAGACCAAGGCAGTGGTGCTGAAATAATGTACCCCGACTTTTATAAGTGGCTGAACTTAACACCCGAGGACCTAACGCCCTACAGCTCTTCTCTGGTGAGTTTCATTTTGGGAGACCAATCTGTGGCTAGACAATGCTTGGTGGCCGCAATCCAGTATAAACCCGAGGCCGAGTCCTCGACCCATAATGAAAGGGACTTATAGCAGTTAAAACTCTCGGTGATGACTACTGAGGACCCAACTGGGGGAGCAGAATGTGAAAACTTAACAAAGGTTATTATCGGTGATGATCCAGAAAAGTACTTTCAAGTCGGATCCCAATTGCCTCCTCAAGAGTGGGAAGAGCTGAAAGAATACCTCAGAACAAACATTGATGTGTTTGCATGGGACTCCACTGGGGCCCTGGGAGTGAATCCAGAATTTATTTGCCATCATCTAAATGTTAACCTAGCCATTATTCCCAAAAAGCAGCCGCTTTGACGCCCATCTAAAGAACACACAGACGCTGTCAAAGAAGAAGTGATGAAACTCAAACAAGTTTGAGTGATTAAAGAAGTATTCTACCCGGAATGGTTGGCTAACATTGTGGTGGTAAAGAAGAAGAACGGAAAATGGCGAGTGTGTGTGGAATTCACAGATCTGAATAAAGCTTGTCCGAAAGATCCATTCCCGATGCCTAAAATAGATCAGCTGGTGGATGCAACTGTTGGCCATCCTCGGATGAGCTTCCTGGATGCCTTTCAAGGGTACCATCAAATACCACTGGCTTTGGATGATCAGGAAAAGACTGCTTTTGTCACCCCCATTGGGAACTACCATTATAAGGTGATGCCTTTCGGTTTAAAGAATATGGGATCTACCTACCAAAGGATGATGGCGAGAATGTTTGAGTCGCAGTTGGGCAATAGCATTGAAGTCTATATAGATGACATGGTGGTGAAAAGCAAGGTCATATCTGAGCACATAGGGGATCTCGGAAACGTTTTCGAAGTCCTTAGAAAACACAAGTTGCGCTTGAACGCTTCCAAGTGCTCATTTGGTGTGGGATCAACCAAGTTCCTGGGCTACATGGTGACCCATAGGAGAATTGAGGTAAACCCCAACCAAATCAAAGCAATCAACAACTTGCAACCTCCTCAGAATCCCAAAGAAGTCCAAAAATTGACTGAAATGACCGCGGCCCTGAACCGTTTCATTTCCCGATCAGCAGATAGATGCTGACCATTCTTCCAACTGTTGAATAAATGGAAGGGATTTGAATGGGCCGAGAAGTGCGCCTCTGCCTTCCAGCAACTTAAAGATTACCTCTCTCGGCCTCCTATTATGTCCAGTCCAGAAGTGGATGAAGTCCTTTTTGCCTATATCACTGTGGCTCCTCATGCTGTAAGCCTAGTGTTGATACGAGCTTATCGTGGCGTACAGCGACTTGTTTATTATGTGAGCAAGTCGCTCCATGAAGCCGAGGTTCGATATTTGCCCTTGGAGAAAGCCATCTTGGCGGTAGTGCACGGTACAAGAAAGTTGCTCTATTACTTTCAAGCACATACAGTTGTCATCCTCACCTAACTTCCACTTAAAGCCATACTCCGAAATGCTGATTTCACGGGAAGGATCGCGAAATGGGGCATGATTCTAAGGGCTTTTGATATTAAATACATGCCTCGTACCTCGGTCAAGTGCCAAGTCCTCGCAAATCTGGTGGCCGAATTCGCAGAACCCTCATTAGAAGAAGTGACGTCAACACAAATGGGGATAAAAAATTGGTAGGTCTGGTCTCTTAACAAGTCCCCTACCTTGGGAAGTGTACGTTGATGGTGCAGTAAATCAAAAGGGCTCCGGATTAGGACTAGTGCTTGTATCCTCGGAAAAGATCACTATTGAGAAGTCATTGAGGTTGGACTTTTCAGCAACAAATAACAATGCTGAATATGAAGCTCTGCTGATAGGTATGGCTTTGGTCCGAAAAATGGGAGGAAAGGTTGTAGACATGTTCTCGGACTCAAGGTTAGTCGTCGGCCAAGTGAAAGGAGAATTTAAAACAAAGGGTGAAAGGAGAATTTAAAACAAAGGATGAAAGAATACAGGGGTACTTAAGGCAGGTTAAACACCTGCAATCAGAGTTTGAATCTTTCAACTTGTTGCACATCCCTAGAAACGGAAATGCTCACGCTGACTCCCTAGCTACACTTGTGACCTCCTCGGCGTAAAGCCTCCCCCGGATTATTCTTGTAGAACATTTGCGCAGACCTGCAGAGCCAAGATGAGAAACAGTCCGAATTCATCAGGTTGGAGTAGGACCTAGTTGGACGGACCCGGTGGTGCTATTCTTGAAGGGAGATACACTGCCTAAAGAAAAGTCTGAAGCTAACAAGATACGAAGAAAGGCCGCTCGGTTCTGGATATCCAAGGACCAGAAATTATATAAACGCTCCTATTCAAGACCATATTTGTTATGCGTGCATCCTGAAGCAACTGAGATACTCCTCGAGGAACTACATGAGGGAATCTGCGGAAGCTATACTGGAGAAAGGTCTCTGGTGCACAGAGCCATCACTCAAGGCTATTGGTGGCCAAATATGTAGAGGGAAGCCCAAGAATATGTGAAAAAATGCGATCAGTGCCAACGGTTCACCCCAAAAATACATCAACCAAGAGGAGTCCTCAATCCATTGTCCAGTCCTTGGCCATTCGCTCAATGGGGCTTAGACATTGTGGGCCCTTTTCCTAAGGCAGCAGGGAATAAGAGGTATCTGCTGGTCGGCACAAACTACTTCACCAAATGGGTCGAAATTAAGCCCCTGGCAAACATCAGAGATATAGATGCCAAGAGATTTGTCTAGAAAAACATCGTCACTAGGTTTGGGGTCCCTAATGCCCTCATCTCGGACAATGGCATTCAGTTTGATAGCAAAGCGTTTAGGAGATATTGCTGTGAGTTGGGAATTACAAACAGATATTCTACTCCTGCCTATCCCCAAGGGAACGAAAAAGCAGAGGTTGTTAATAAGGTCATAGTGAATGGACTAAAGAAGAGGCTAGATGAAGCAAAGGGCAAATGGGTGAAAGAACTGCCACATGTCCTCTGGACGTATCGGACCACTCCTCGTAGATCTACTAGGGAGACTCCCTTCTCAATGACTTATAGAGCTGAAGCTGTCATTCTTTTAAAAACTGGTTTCCCAACGTTAAGAACTAGCTCATTCCATCCGAGCAGAAACAAGGAGTTACTTGAGAAGAGTTTGGATTTGATCGAAGAGAGAAGGGAGAATGCAATGGTCTAACTAGCATACTACCAACACAAGCTTAAGCAAGGTTATGATGCTAACGTTAAGCTGAGGCCATTAGCTCTTAGTGATTTGGTGTTGAGAAAAGTCCTGGGCACTGTAAAGAACCCAGCATGGGGAAAACTGGGGCCCAATTGGGAAGGGCTGTACCGCATTACCTTAGGGGCTGGCATCGGGGCGTACTTCCTAGAAGATTTAAATGAGCATGTAATACCACGGCCGTGGAATGTAAACAACCTGAAAAGGTACTATTATTAATAAATGTTCTTTTGATCAATATTTACTTCATTTATGAAAATTTTACACCTTCAATTATACAACTTTCCTAAGTGTTTAAACCTAAACTCAATCATGCCTGTTGTCCTCGAACCAGATGATACGAGTTGGTTAACACTCTATTGCAAACTTTCCTAAGTGTTTGAACCTAAACTCAGTCATGCCTGTTGTCCTTGGACCAGATGATACGAGTTGGTTAACACTCCATTGCAAAATTTCCTAAGTATTTAAACCTAAACTCAATCATGTCTGCTATCCTCGGACCAGATGATACGAATTGGTTAATACTCCATGACAATTTTCCTAAGTGTTTAAACCTAAACTCAATCTTGCATGTTGTCCTCAGAACAGATGATACGAGTTGGTTAACACTCCATGACAATTTTCCTAAGTGTTTAAACTTA
The DNA here is from genome assembly GCA_023736055.1 of Quercus glauca. Classification (NCBI taxonomy): domain Eukaryota; kingdom Viridiplantae; phylum Streptophyta; class Magnoliopsida; order Fagales; family Fagaceae; genus Quercus; species Quercus glauca. The sequence continues at coordinate 41,369,728 of CM043316.1, read as the reverse complement.
AGCTCAATCATGGCTATTGTCCTCGGACTAGATGATACGAGTTGGTTAACACTCCATTGCAAACTTTCCTAAGTGTTTGAACCTAAACTCAATCATGCCTGTTGTCCTCGAACCAGATGATACGAGTTGGTTAACACTCCATTGCAAACTTTCCTAAGTGTTTAAACCTAAACTCAATCATGCATGTTGTCCTCGGAATAGATGATATGAGTTGTTTAACACTCCATGACAATTTTCCTAAGTGTTTAAACCTAAACTCAATCATGCCTATTGTCCTCAGACCAAATAATACGAGTTGGTTAACACTCCATGGCAACTTTCCTAAGTGTTTAAAATGAGACCAAATCATACCTGAAGTCTTCGAACCAGATGATTCAGAAAGGGTAACACATTATGACATCTTCATAAGTGTTTAAACTAAAACACAGTCAGGCTTGCAGTCCTCGGACCAGCTGATGTGGGAAGATTAACACTCAGTTACAATTTTCTTAACAACTGTTTAGACTGAAACTCAGTCACGTTAACACTCCATTACAAATTTTCCTAAGTGTTCAAATGGTTAAAACTCTTGGGTTATCTATCCAGGTGTAAATTCTTATATTATTTGTTCGAGATCAACCGGAACCTAAAGAGGGTGGTAGCTTGGGAGGCACTTGGGATTTTGGGGCATCCTTGGACGATCCCCCCTAGCTTCTTGCAACAAGCAGACCCCTTAGGCTTTTCTTGGGATTAAGGTCCATATCCCTTTCTTCCTCCTCGGAACTTGGATCAACTCTTGCAATGACCAATTGGGGAGTTTGGGCAGCTGAGTGCTTGTCCAATTCCTCCTCCGAACCTTCAAGATGAATGGTAGGGTTCACGGCTCCTCCTTCGTCCTCCTCGAAACAAAACTGGTCGATCTCAGCGTCGAAGGACGTTTGCACCGAGGCTACCTCTTCTTTCGGGGTAGCTACCTCTTGAATAGGACGCGGTTGGGGCGGTGGTACAGGTGGGAGGTCCCTTAATGCCAAAAACCCCAATTTTTAGAAGTCTATTCGGGCTAAGCGAGGGCTTCCGGCCCTTATTACTTGACCAACGTCCTGGAAAGAGCAAGATAAAGGAGTGTAGTCCAAGATGAGATGAGCGGTGCGCAGTTGCCTGTCCTTACTCACGAACACTTTTGATCTCAGAATATAATTAAGAGCTTCAACGTTGGTCAAGCTGAGTCTCGAGGCAACGCGATCCTTATCTGTAAAGATAACCGAGAAGAGAACCACAGTCAGGACAACAGAGGTTATTAAAAATAATAACGACGATAATAAAAGCAATTGGGCTAAATCCCTTGCCCAAGGAAACTAATCCTATAGTACCCCACTTGGTTCTCCTGCCCGAGTTAGGCAAGGAAGACCATCGTGCCACTCCCCGGAGACGATCAAGTAATCATCTTTCAAGCCCTTGTTGGACTTCGGCAGACAGGATATCAACCTAATAGCCTTGGACCGGGATCTAAGGTAGTAACCCGCGGTGGTGAGGTAATGGCACTCATACATATGGATGATGTCGTGCCACGTTAGCCCCAAATTTATCTAGGCGTTCAGGGCATCTACACACCCTAGGATCCTAAACATGTTTAGGGCACACTGGTGAGGGCATATCCTATGGTTGCGTAGATAATCCCTAGTTATCTCACCCATGGGAAGCGTCATCGATCCCTCTATAAAAGTGATCATTGGAATGACGACTTGACCTACTTCTCTATCAATAAGCAGCCCCTCTGGAGGACAGTGTTCTAAGCCCACCCCCCGTGGGATATGATACTTAGCCCTGAAACCCTCCATGCCGGATAGAGAGTCTACTAAGTTTTTAAACCTACCCATCTATGCGAATATGGACGATAAGGAAAAGATTTTTAGAGAAGAAAGGAAGGCCGAGAATCTCAGCCGAGGAGAAATTAAAGATCTGGGTACTTACGAAAACGGTGTATTGAAGCCTGAACCTTAAAAGAAATTCTTGTGAAGTTTCTTAAAAGAAAAACTTAAGGAAGATTAGCAACTAAGAGAGTTTAGTGAGTTTGGGCACTTGAAATCTCTAAGAGCTTGAAGGTGTGAAATGGAAGAAAAGAATTAACCGGATGGTTTATATAGGGGGCGAAATTAAATGGGGGTTACACTGTTCGAAATCCAGGAGTAAACCCCATTCGTTGGATCCGCTCCCTATCGTTGGATGTGGGGAACATCGAGCTGCTTGTAGCAATTAATGGTGCCTCAGGAGACGCGAAGCATCAGTGTCCATCATAAGGCATGAAAAGCGGAGTTCCCACACGTGCGAACCTGGAAAATAAGTGAATTTACCCTTTATAAATCAAAATCTCATCTTTTCTCCTCCAATGTGAGGGAAAAAACCGGAATTTTGAGGGGCTGTTGTGGGGTTAAAAGCCTAGGACATTACATTAGGCCTTGGGCTTTTTTTGGGAATATGGCGTGTCCGAGGAGGGGTAAGTAGATAAAAGAAGTCCCAAATTCAGAATTACAAAAGAGGGAGTGGAGGAAGACAGTCCAAGGAGAAGCTCATTTTTAGGCCTGCGCTTCAGCAATTCCAGTGACCTTCCAGAAGATTTTCACTACAAGGAAGATCTTCAGACACATGCAGAAGAGATAAGAACCTAGAAATATCTAAGGAAAAAGCTGCTACCACCACATTAAATGCATTGCAGCTACTTTTCTGGCCGCATTTATATGGAGAAGACCCTTGAACAGTGAAAACCTAACCACTGAATCTTGTAGGAAGCTAGAGAAGGTGCTTGATGGGACGTATATTCAAGTGAAAGCCTAGATGGTAGACAAGTGTATGATCAAGATGATCTGTAGGAAAAAATATAATGTAAAAGACCCCCATGAGGAAAGAAGAAAAAAGAGAGAGAGAGAGAGAGAAGAGATTGGGAAAATCAAGATTATACTTGTAAAATTGTAATAGTGATTTACATGAAGAATGACCTCCTCGGACTTGACATTTATCCAGTCTTGCATATACAACTTTTGCATGATCATTCATTAAAAATCATGTTAGCCGTTAGCAACCTTGTTTGAACCTAGCTCTTCAATCCGCTCTCTATAAATTTATTGTCGTGGGCTCATTAGGCCAATACCCAGTTCATCCTTGGGTTTGGGCTTCAAATTGTGACCCTACATAGATAATTAAAAAAATTTAAAATAATTAATGAAATCTATTCAATATATAATAATTGATTATTAACAATTAATTTTGTGAATATCTTATTGTGCCACGTCAAACACCCGTTTCCAACCATTCTCCTTCCCTTTTGGCTCTTTTTCGCCCATTTAGAGCACTCATAGTAGCTTCGGTATACGCTAGAAATAGCTAAACTTTTCGCTAAATAACACAAATCTATCCACGTCAGTATTAGTAGAATAACTTGAAAAAGTAGCGTACGAAAATACCTCGCTCGAAGGAATAAGGATTGGTCATCGCCAAAGTTAAACTAATATACATTTTTTTTTGTTCTCTCTCTCATGCACAGAGTTTATAGTTTTTGCGGGTGACATGGCTTGTTTGTGCAAGTGGGTCAGGTGACTAGGTTCGATGAGGCTTGGTGAATGAAGGTAGTGCTTGGTGGTTGAAGATGGGTTTGGATGTTAAAGGTGGTGCGAGTGGGTTCGGTGCTTGAAAGTGTGTTTCGCTAGTGATCATTGGTTCAGTGGGGCTTGGTTATTAAAGGTGGTGTGAGTGGATTTGGTGCTTGAAGGTGGGTTTCACTAGAGATTATATTTAGTGGGTTTTGCCGTGATTGGGTTTGGTTCTTGAAACAGGTGCAACAGGCCTGCGTTTTTAATGAAAGTGGGTGCAGTTTGTGATTTCTGATGCTAAAATTGTTTGCAGTGATTGGTGGTGTCTGTGGTGGGTTGGTGTTTGTGATTGGCAGGTGTTAGGGTACTTTTTTTTTTACACCTAATTTTATTTGAATACCACCTATTTATACCACTAATAAGTTATTGGGTTTTCCCAAATATTTTTTGCTCTATTATTATGTTAATCACAAATATTTTATATCTCATTATCTAAATTGAGTCGTGATATAAACTATCACAAAAAGCCTAAAAACTCATATTTTATCCAATTTTGTTATCATTATTTAGTTAAGCCTAAAACCAACCCAATGAACCCAATACACACATCATATTCTATTTAAAGCCCAAGAATACTTATGCTTGGCAATATTTGAAAAGCCCATGATTCAAATCCATGGAAAAACAATTTTATCAATGGAATTCAAATCCATATTCAAAGCTCATAGTTTAAACCCATGACAATTTATTTATCCAAAACCCAATTCACATTTACAATATCAAAACCCAATTCTCATTGGCAATATCAAAGCCCAGTTCTCGCTAGCAATATTTAAAGCCTAATTTTCATTGGTAACATCAAAGCCTAATTCTCATTGGCAATATCAAAGCCCAGTTCTCGCTTGCAATATTTAAAGCCCAATTCTTGTTGGCAATATCAAAGCCCAATTCTCATTGGCAATATTAAAAGCCCAACTTACGTTGACACTATTAAAAGCCCAAGCTAACTACTTGGCACTATTTTATCAAAAGCCCAAGGTTATTAATACTTGGCAAAATACTATATCATAGTTATTTCACTTAAAAGTCCAATAATGAACAATACTTTAAATTCTTAAACCTATTACTATAATATTACAAACTCATGAAATTTATAAATTATCTATTCTCAAAACCCATGGCAATCATCTTATAAAAGCTCACGGGAAGTTATGATTATTAGACCCATGGCATTTATTTATTTCATATTATAAACTCATGTTCACTATCTATCCTACATCACAACATTCGTAATATTTATTACCAAAACTCATGGTAATTATTCATCCTACATGTCCATTATGATTATCTATAGAGAAACTCATGAAAACATCACATTATTCCATTATAGTGGTTGGTACCATATTTATTTAAAACCCATGGTAAATATTATTTTCAAGAAAATATTGGAGATCATTATTTAAAAAACCCCAAAGAAAATATCATTTACAAAGTAATCCATAGCAAAAATTATGAGAAACTATACAAGTTGTTATTTAAAGCTCATGGATTCATTTTATTTCTACTAATAACTAAAGCACATGAGGAGTGAAAAACCCATGGCAAAGCATGTCTTTAATGCCCATTTTGTAGGCCCAAGAATCTCATGGAGTAGGGAACAAGCCCAAGCAAAGAAAGGGCTATGTGGCCCAACTAAAAGTGTTGAAATGAAGCAAAGTTCCAGCCCAAAAAGGTCCCTAGAAAGAGGCTTGAAAGTGGGCAACCAGCCCTTGTTCATCCCTAACCAAAGTACAGCTAGAAGCCCCTACAAGAGAACCAAGTCTTTGAGGATGATCTAGGGGTTGTCCCATCAGCTTTTCTGTCACCCTCTACTTGACGTGAACAGTGCCAAGGGTTGTGATGTCAGCTGAAGTCTAACGGGTGATGGAACTCCATCATCTTCCTCAAGACTATACCTCCAGCGGAAGGGGAGCTGAAACCAGGTTATCCAAACTTCAACAAATTGATGCTATAAATGACAAAAACGTTTAAGACATGATTCACATGCCAAGTCCATGAATCCTAAAGGAGAAAATTTGGGAACATGTGGTTTGGAGGGCATAAATGGATCTCCAGCGAAACCCTCTGAAGTGGACTTAAAATTTGAAACCTGGCTTGGGATGTTGAATCCTACTTCCTAGGGACCAAATCTCAGTTGTAGCACTAGGATTCTTCCTTAATACTTGCCTTAATCCCATTGGTTGAAAACAATCCCAGCAATCTTAGCATTTAACGCAAGATTACCCCAAATACTACCCATGTGTTACATTGCCCAAAGAAGAAAAATAGCCCCAAAAGCAAATCTCCCATTTTTAGGCAAAATTTAGGTTATTAATTCAGCTAACTTGCTCCCTTGAATTAGACCTACGTTTTTTTTTTTTTTTTTTGAATTCTTGTTAATTAATACTTCTCTAAATTGCATTATAAAAGCATGAGCACCTCAGCCCACAAAGGGACAACCACTCCCTCTGAAACTCTTGATTTGTTTGCAATTTTTTGTGTGGTTTAGCTCTCCTTAAGCTCACCACTCATTCCTCTTAGGCCACGCTCACCTAACCTCAGATATTCCTTTCCCCCCTCTACACAATTACAGCTCATAAATATCTTCCAATTAGTCACAGACAGCCCATAACTCACTAGAGCCTTAACCTTAGTATTAATCCTATCCCACTCACTTAAAGCAGCCCACATTACCCCATTCATGTCTTATGCACACATACTCACCAAAATCTTAGTTTAATACTTGCTGCACTGAGCTGGGATCTCTCTCTCCCTTCATACCATGCCAAATAACTCCTTTTTCATCACTATGCAGCCACTAATATTTACTTATTGTTTTAATATGGGAGGCTATAATGTATTTGAGACTTTTTGGAATTTTTTCTTCATATTAATGTAATGATGGCTGAGAGTACTGTGGACCCTATTGAACAAAATACACAAGAATTTTCTGAAGTTAATGCTTTATTAAATTTATTTAATAATTGAATATAGTTTACCCTACCGCAATTACCCTACCGCTGGAGGACTGATTTGAACTATGATGCTGCAAGAGGACTAATAATATAACAAACTAACAGTAGTAACATGTTTATTGGGCTTTATTATTGTCTTCTTGTTAGGGTGCAGCCTCTATCTCTTGCTTGGGCGGGCTTACACGACACCAAAAGCCTTTGGGTTTTATTTCAAGGGTCCATCATCGAGTTTCAGCTTGGCTACCCCATATTCTATTTGGGACCATCAAAATTTTTCCCTTAACAACGGTGAAGCTGAAGCTGAAGGTGAACGTGGGTTTGTAAAAGAGTAGTGTTGCCATATTGCAATTGAAGGGGTGGGGAAGGGGAAAAATGATTAATTTATTTTTAGAGAGAGAAAAAATAATATTTAAATATAGTAGAGAATTTTTTTTTTTTGACAAGAATATAGTAGAGAAATAAATATTGAGACTAATGTATATGTCTATTTGTTAAAATAGTAAAAAATGGAGATTTTTTTTTGGCTAGTTTAGCTAAAATTGCAAAGAGGCTTATTGGAATACTCTTAGTCCATTTTTTCTGTCCCCCTCCCCCCCCCCCCCCCTCTCTTTTTTATTTTCACTTTTTTTTTTTGTGAATTTTTATTCTTTCTTACAGCTCTACTTTTGGTTGATGAGTTTTTGTGCTTTTCACAAATCAACTTTGGGTTGGTGTGTTTTGGTGTTATGTTTCTTAATTCCCCATCATAGATCTTCTCTCTTAATCTTAAGCCTTTGGTTTTAATTTTAGTTTGAGTTAATATTGAGTTGTTTTGAAAGTGAGAATTTGATTTTATATCAAAATACAATCTACTTGGCTTTGCATTTCATTTAATTTTGGGCCAGATAATATTATAATTTTGTGATAAGTTTCGATTATCATGATAGTCTCCCTAAGAGAATGAGAAATTTAAGATGCAAGAAAATAAAATATTTGAAGCCTAGAAATTTCAATTGTACAAGAAAACACAACCACTATCATACATGTGTTGAGGCTCATTTTTTACAAAGCCCAGCAAGACAAAAGGCCCAACAACACGGGCAGACCAAAAGAAATAGCAAACAGAAGTCATGGCAGGAATGAATGGCTCACGGGTCCATGAGATGGGTCCAGAAGAAGCAAACGGGCTTAAATAAAGCCTGGAAAGAGAAAAGAAACAAACCCATGGGAAGTATGAAGAAAAGTGAGAATGGGCCACAGTGGGCTCAATGCAATGTAAACGAAGAGAGTAAGAGGCTAATGGAAAACCCATGAGCCCCAAGGATGAGGTATGGAGTGATTGGGCCGAGGAAGCCCAAAATGAGTTAGCAAAAGCCCATAGGTAAAACATAGTTAGAAAAATGAGCCAAGGATGCCCAAAAGAGAAAAGGGACATTGGAGCCCGTGAGCAGTGAAAGAAAAGGCCCAGTAAGTATACTGGGCTACTGAAAGAAAACATACGGCAGGCCCAAAAGGGCCAAGCAGGATTAAGTTAAACAACAGGGACAACAATCTGGTATGATAGGAAACGCCAAACCACAAAGCAAACACCCAAACTAGGGGGAGGCCCAATGATCCAACAAGGCCCAACCCCTCAAGAAAGGGACAAGTCATAAACATTGGCCTGTCAGAGATGCAACCCACACTAGAAGAAGCCAAAAAAGGCGCACGGTAGGATATGCACACCCATTTTCAGATCTCGGCAAACGTATGAAACAACAAGAAGGTAAAGCACGCGCATACGACCTAGGCATCACTAGCCTGTACCCAGTCACTAGAGGAAAGGATGAGGTCATGGGTGAAGGCACGGTCTGGCGGTGGGGAGAGGAGTGGAAACCCATTCTTGTGGTTCTTGCTCAGGCTCTTTCGGTGGGCACAGTCTTGTTGGGATGACATGCCACCCAAAAGAGGCAAGGGTGGGTAAGAACCACTGGGTGCATGCCATGAGAGACCGAGAGAAAGAGGGTACACACTGGACGAGTAGAAAAGGAACCTTCATTGTCTGAAAGCCACAGGTCCGTGGTGGTAGTCAGAACCATTGACTCGGTAAATGGTCAGCAAAAGGCTCCCATATCAGACAAGGGCTGTTGAGGGGCTAGAACAGTAAAACTGGGTCACGGCAGGCTTTATATAAGGGACCAGTAGCTGTGTAAAAAAAGGGGGGGGGGAAAAAAAGGAATTGAGAGAAAGAATTGAAAGAAAGAAAAAAGAGAGAAAAACAGAGCGTTTTTATGGCAGGCATGCACCCAAATGGGTTAACCCCCTCTCTCCCTCAATAGCCTTGCCCTCTATTAGAGGCAAACGGTTTATACTCGGGCACACACCATTTAGGGCTGGCCTCTTAAAGCAACTAATTTCTCCTCTGAAGTTACTTGCGTTGAGGGAGCAGTTTTCCCTTCCCTGGTTAGAGCCCCGTGGTAATACTTGGTGTGGCAAACCCATTCCTTTGATTCTACTAACCCCGTTCTACCCCCTCGTTTAAGTTTTATTCTTTGAACGTGAGGCCTTTTAAGTCATTTACTTTACTTATTGTGGCAGAAATAGTGACTGTACTTTCTTTACATTATCTATATTATATCTGCCTGCCATAATCTCTTAACAGTGACTCTGCTTGCTGTGAGTTTATAAAACAGACTTTGGCAGACGTGGTGTGGTTTGCGCACAAGCCGGGCCAAGGTGTGCTCCAATTGGGCTGGTCTTGACTCCTTTACTCAGAAACGACTCAGGCCTAGTATGGCAGGAAGCAGCCCAATATTCCGATCCAGGCCCACCACCTTACAACATGTTAGAAGAATTTGGCTCATCTAAAAAAAGTGTGTGTGTTTGTGTGTGTGTGTGTGTGTGTGTGTATAACATATCCAAAATATTAATAAAGAGTAATTAACTTAAATAAAAAAAAAAAAAAGAGTAATACTAAAAGAAATTGTCAAATTTAGAGAGAGAGAGAGAGAGATAATTATATGCAATCAAGAAAGAGAAAAGGGGGGAACTTAGAAGAGAAAATTGTTGAGTATTACTTCTCAAGACTACTAATTCTAATATGTTACTTTTCATAAAATAAATTATACATTATAACATATTACAAAATGTTGGGGTACATTTTTTTACCTAATATTATTTAAATAACGCCTATTTATTTTTCAAATGTCACAAACAAATTATTAGGTCTACCTAAATATTTTTGTACTATGCTAGCCCACAACCATTCTTTTTTCCATCACAAAATTGGGCTACAAATGTAAAACACTATAAGACCCAATATTTTTTTGTAAAGCCTAAATTATTTATTGAGCAAGTTAAAATCTCATTCTTTCTAAAGCTCAAGAATTTTTATGCTTAGCAATATTTGAAAAAAATCTATGATTCAAATACATGGCAAAACAATTTTATCAATGAAATTCAAGTCCATAATTAAAGCCCATGATTCAAATTCACGGAAATATTATTTTATCAATGGGATTCAACCCCATAATCAAAGCCCAAGATTCAAACCCATGACAAATTATTTATCAAAAGCCCAATTTTCATTGGCAACATCAAAAGCCAAGTATTCACTACAACATCAAAAAAGCCCAGTTCTCACTGGCAATATCAAAAACCCAATTTTCATTGGCAACATCAAAAAGCCCAGTTTTCATTGGTAATATCAAAAGTCCAATTTTCATTGGTAACATCAAAAGCTCAGTTCTCACTGGCAACATTAAAAAGCCCAGTTTTCACTGGCAATATCAAAAAGCTCAATTTACGTTGGCACTATTTTATCAAAAGCCCAAGATTATTAACGCTTGGCAAAAATATTATGTTATAATTATTTCATGTAAAAGATGAACAATGTTTCTTAAACATTACTATGGCAATCATCCCAAAAACCATGGCAATCATTTTATAAAAGCTCGTGGAAAATTATAATCATTTTATAAAAGCTCAAGGAAAGTTATCTTGAAGATTATGATATTCATCTCATAACATATTTAACATCACAATGTCCATAATATTTATCTTCAAAGCTCATGGTATCTATTCAATCCCACAAGCTCACCATTTAAATTATGATGTGATTATTAGAAGTCATGAACATTACTTATGATATGGAGTTCATCATTTTCAAAAATAGTAAATGTTATTTACAAAGGCATTTTGAAACTTATCCTATTATTTCAAATGTTACAACTCATTGCCCAAAGACCCATTACAAATATCTATGAAGACCCAAAATATTTACTAATAATAAAAGTCCATGAGGGATGAAAACCCATGGCAACATGTGTTGTTGATGTCCATTTTGTAGGATGAACACAGCCTAGCCCAAACGGACCAACCCACATGAACAAGCCCGATCCAAGAACTCCAGCAAGAGGCAGAGGACTGAAAATAGACAACCAGCCCTTGTTCATCCTTAACCAAGGTACAACTGGAGGCCTCTACAAGAGAACCAAGTCTTTGAGGATGAACTAGCGGCTGTCCCATCAACTTTCTGTCACCCTCTACCTGACGTGAACAATGCCCAAAGGTTGTGATATCAGCTGAAGTCTAATGGGTGATGGAACTTCATCATTTTCCTCAAGACTATATCTCCAACGGAAAGGGAGTTGAAATCAAGTTATCCAAATCTCAACAAATCAATGCTATAAATGTCAAAAACATTCAAGACATGGTTCATGTGCCAAGCCTATGAATCCTAAAGGGGAAAATTTGGGAACATGTGGTTTGGAGGGCATAAAGGGATCTCCAGCAGAGCCCTTTAAAGTGGGCTTAAACTTTGACACCTGGCTTGGGGTGTTGAACCCTACTTCTTGGGGTCTAAATCTCAATTGCAGCACTGGATTCCTCCTTAATCCTGTTGGCTGAACACAATTCAGAATTCTTAACATTTAATGCAAGATTATGCTGATTTTTACCCATGTGTGACATCGCCCAAAGAAGCAAAATAGCCCCAAAAGAAAATATCCCATTTTAGGCCAAATCCTAGGATTATTATATTAGCTATTCTGCCTCTGAATCAGTCCTACGTTTTGGACTTTTGCTAATTAATGCTCCCTTAAACTCCCCTATAAAAGCCAAAGCATACTAGCCCACAAGACACACCAACCCCACTGAAATTTCTGTTATTCTTGTCACTTTGCTTGTACTTTAACTCTCCCTAAGCTCATAAATCATACCCCTCAGCCCACACTCACTTAGCCTCAGACATTCCCTTTCCTTTTCTGCATATTCTAAGCCCATAAATGCTTCCTAATTAGTCATAAACAAACCTTTACCCATTAAAGACTTAGCTTCAGCATTAACTCCATCATACCACCACAAGTTTACATACACACTCATTCAAAATAGCCTACACTACCCTACCCATGCCACATATATATATTCCCCAGGAATCTTAGTTCAACATTTGCTGCACTGAGCTAGAATCTCTCTCTCCCTTCACAGCATGCCAGTTAACCCATTTCTTCTCACCATGGAACCTTTAATTTTTACTTTTTGTTTACTATTGAATGATATAATGTATTTGTAACAATAGAATTCTTCCCTCATATTGATGTAATGATGGCTGAAAGTACAATAGATCCCCTTGACCAAGACACACAAGGACTTCCAGAAATGAACACTTTCTTGAATCTATTTAATAATTGACTGCTGGAATTTAAATGTAATTTCACCCTACCGTTGGAGAATTTATTTTTCTTGTATTATCAAAATAGGACCATTAACGTACTAATTAACTATTGTGAAGTATTTTTATTGGGCTTTTGTTGCTGTTTTGTCAAGGTGCAACCTTTATTTCTTACTTGGATAGGCTTTTCACCACACCTGATAGGCCAAACGCGTATTGACCCCTTGTGATTAATTAACCAAGTTTATTAATTAAGTTAATTAATATGCAATTGCGTGGCAGCACAAACAAATCACCAATAAACTAAATATGTAGCGGAAAAATAAATAACACGGTGATTTGCGTGGCAGCACAAACAAATCACCAATAAACTAAATATGTAGCGGAAAAATAAATAACACGGTGATTTGTTTACGAATGGGAAAAAACCTGCGGTAAAAACCCCACCAGGTGATTTTCAGATCACCACTCCCGAAACTTCACTATTATCACAACAAGCGGTTACAAGTAAAGGAATCCCAAGTACCTTACTAACCTACAGTTGAACCCTTACCCCAATACCCAATTGGACTTGTTCTGTAGTGACAGTTCCCACTTTTGATACACAGCTCCCAAGTACGTGACTAACCAGTATGCGCGGATCCCAGTACGTGACTTCAATCACGAACTAGAAAGAAAGGTTGGCTGCAAAGTTCTTCAGTTCATACACATGATGAAGATCAAGAAGATGCTTGGTCACAAAACCCAAGGGTGCACATACACAGCAACTTCTTCAGAAAAGATGAACTAGGGCAGAACTTTGTCTCCGGTCACAATTTGCTTGAATAGAGTTTGCTCAATGCTTGTGCAACTTGTGAACACTTAGACGGCCCAAAAATCAATCTTTTTATATGTCTATGGTTAGGAGAAAAGAAGGCTCAAAGACACATTCACAGATCCCAAGAAATCAGATCAAAAATTCTGATTTTATAAACTTCGATAGATAGAAGCTGTCGAGCAAGTGTCGAGTTTACGGGCTTGAACAGCTTTACTGAAGCTTGATAGATGCAGCTGTCGAGCCAGCTGTCGAGCTTTAATGAATTTGCACTTTTAGCTTGTTTTCTTGAACAAACTTAAAGGCTTCAATACTTGATCTTGAAACATGGTTTCTTGAAATATTTCAACACATCCTAAATCTACCCAAATACAAGTAAAATGCGTTTTGTCAAAGGATTAGCCAATTACATAAAAGTATGACATATGTTCTTAACATGTGAACCACATATGTCCTAACAATCTCCCCCTTTGGCAATCCGTGACAAAACCACAATTAACAAATGATCATATGAGAGAAGTTATAAATCACTCAACTCATATTCACTTGTTTAATAAAATAAAATCTATCCTAACACAAACTCTTGAAAAACTTTGCAAGAAGAGAGTTTATAGCAAGTAGACTTTGACAACCTGTATTTCTGAAACACTTTAAACAAAACTCATCAAGGCATCTTTGTGTGAAACAAAAATAATAGATTGCATACAAATAAAGAAACGTGTATGAAGAGAGAAAAGAAACAACACATGTAAGAGGTAGGTGAAAGAAAAAACATACATCCACATATAAGGAAGATAAGTACAATGTATGTAAAAGTGATCACAAGACCAAATATACAAGAACAATGTATCTATATAAGAAGGAAAAGAAAAGATACATCATATAAAAAAAATACATCATATAAAAAAATACATCATATCCTCACTACATCCCTCAAGTATCAACACTCCCCCTATCAAAAATGTCCTATACTAACTCTCCCCCTAAGATGACTACTCTCATATCCAAAATTACTCCCCCTTTTTGTCACGAGTGACAAAGGGTAGAGTGTTAAGCAGACATCTCATTAGTAGAGCTAGCATCTCCATCATCATCATCCGAAGTGTCATCATCATCATCATCCTCAGCATCAGAATCAGAAGCCACTAGAGGAGGTGGTGAAGGATTAGCCTCAGGAGCAAAACCACCCATGGTCGCCTAACGTCGTGCAATACGACCAACACAAATGTTCACCTAATACAACTCAGTAGAGAGCGTATCAAGGCAAGCATCCATGCGCTACAGCTGCGCCATGATGTCTCCAAGAGATACATCGCCCAAAGAAGAGGAGGGAGCAGATGTAGATGGAGCAGATCGAGAGGGTGCCAAACGAGATGGAGACGAACCAGAGGGACGAGCTGCTGACTCCTATCGCGACCTAAACTGAGCCTCACTACGTTTTACGGTAGCGGCATCTATGGCACACATGACAGAGAAGTGATCAAAGGAGGGAAAGGAAAAAAAAATGGCATAGGATCCTCGTGATAGTAGAAGGAAAGATGAGCTTATCACGAGTAGCTGTATCCTTAAACACATCTATGATGGAAAGAATGAAATGTGAAGGAAAATCTAGAGTGAGGTGTTCCAATAAAGAAAGCAAAAGTCGAGCACAAGGCTCTGTGATAGAGTTATAGTGAGAGAGTGGGTGCAACGTAAAAGTCATCACCATGTTCATGAATCTAGGACCATTAGCAAAAGGCCGACATGGTGTAAACTGACGCTCACCCCAAACAGATGGGTGCTCATAAAAAGCAAACATCATCTCATCTTTGGACACAGTCCTCAGACGTTCACACCGAGGTAATCAAGATGCTCTACCCTCGAAACTCGAAGCACATCCGCAACAAGCTGCGGTGTGACAGCAAAGCGCATACCTCGAAAGCGAGTGTGAAAGAGAGGTACTGAAGAATCAATCCCGTGAATGTTGGAGTAAAACTCCTGAATAATCACGAGAGGACAAGTGACCGGGCCGTCATACAATGACTCCCATCCCTGACTGTGATTGACATTGGGAAGGTTAGTGTCGACGAAGTCCGCCAAAATGACTCGGCGTTCCGAATGAACACCTCTTCTAGAGAAGTTCTCTGAGTATGCTTTACGGGCATCCTCATCACGGAACCGAATGTTGGAAGGAGTAGGATCAGAAGAAGATGATGCCCCGGAACGAAGAGGGTTCCGAGACGGAGCAGACTTACGTTTAGGTGACATAGACACTACTAATGTAAACAGAATGAGAGAGAGGGAGAAAAAGACAATCATAAAAGTCCCAAAGCATTTCAAATATATCCAAATATATTGAAAAGAGAGCACGTATGCATGGGGAATGCATGAACATGTGACATGCAAAAGAAATTTCATCATGGGCTCAGCCCAATCCAATCCTACCAGCACACAAACAGATTACACACATCTAAATGTATGAAAATACCATTATAATGCAAATGCGATGCAATGCATGAGATTTTGAACACATTTAAATGAAAACCCATCCCAAAATTTTAAACAAAAACTCATCAATTTTGAAAAATCCCAAAATTTTCAAAAACCCCAAAACCTAAGTTTCAAAAATCATGAAATGCATGAAATATGAAAAGAAAAGAGATCATACCAAGTGATTTGAAGCAAAGAAAGGCCGAAAATCACGTGGGTTGAAGGTTTGAAGTGAGAAAAGTGAGTTTAGGAGGTGAACATGTGCGGACAGATCAAGAGAGATCGAGAAAATGAGAACCGGATCGCACGAAAGGCTTAAATAGCTCTTCAATAAATCTCGATAGATACAGGTATCGAGAGGTGTCGAGACATTTGTCGAGGTAGGTATCGATGAAATGGTCTTCGACAGATACAGGTGTCGAGGAGGTATCGAGAAAGGAATACCAGAATCAAGAACAGAGTCTCGATCAATCGACTAGGTATCGAGAAGCTATCAAGGAGACATGATATTTCTCGATCGATCCACCAGGTGTCGAAGAGGCGTCGGGATTGCGATAAGAAAAAACTTGAGAAGCTCAACAGACAGCTAGGTATCGAGGAGGTGTCGAGCTTGCTTTTAAAAACAGTTTTTCGAGAAGAGAAAAACATAGACATGAATGCAATCCAACAACCAATGATCCAATCAATATATTAATCTCTCAAGATCATCTCTCAAAAGTAATTTTAAGCACATGAATCTCCAAAAACACACACACACACTAAACAAGTCTAACCAATTTTATATTTTAAAAACAAGTCATGACAATTTAGTGAGCATACATTAACACATATAAAACCTTGTGATGGCCAAATCACATTGTACCTACACATGTATCAAGAGTAGCAAAAAATATTGCGTGTCATGTGTAACAAACATCGCAAGATTGCATAAGTGTACACATGTTATGACGATTTGAGATATGAGAAAATCACTTTAACTCACACACAATCATAACTGTTTGATGGGAACTATCACCTTCGAGATACATCCTATAACTCCCACATCTCCTAGAATATACGCTTGCAATCATATTTAAAGCATTTTTAATCTTTTTGCTTTTTATTTTCTTTGCATATTTTTTTTATTCAGCATATCATGCATGGGCATATAAGAGAGAGAAAAGAAATACCCATTGATATTTGACATTCCAATTTTGCTATGCCAAAGCACACAAATGTCATTGACACTACACTTTTGCTATGCCGAAGCATACGGGTGTCATTCATGATTAGCGGGCAACAGTGGTGAGATGGTTATTTATGCATTTCTCTTAGGATTTTTTAGTCCTACCCGTCAAAAAGAGTGATATGAGTGTTAAGTCTAAGAGATAACTTAATCTTACTCATCACAAATGATACAAAATTTAGAAAACTTTGTTTCAATGGCCATCCAAGGTACACAAGTACCAATGTACACAAAACACATATTGTTTTTGTATTTTTCTGATTTTTCAAATTTTTTTTTTATATCAAAAACAAAATAAACAAAAACTGAAAATAAACAAACAAAAACATGTTATCAAAGTAAAGCATAAAACTAGACTGACTCAAAATAAAAGCAAAACACACAAGTAATGCAACAAACAAAAACAAGAAGATAGAAGAAAGTGATATAATCACTTAGAGTCATTTTTCTTCCACACCTTGGAAGAACCTTTCCTTTGATTGAATCCTTGCGGCGAAGAGGAAGAATTGAACCCATTCAAGTTCGAAAGGAACATGAGGGCTTTCAGAAGATCTCCAAGAGGAGCAAAAGAGGATTGAAGCTGATTTTGGCTTCTAGATGCTATCATGCCTTTGCTCTGTTGAGTGGCTAACCACTTATAACAATTTGGTCGAGTATGACTGGCAACACCACAATGATGACAGAAATGCTACTTCTTCTGTTTAGGCTTTTAAGAGTTAACCTTCTTAGCCCTAGGATTTTTAGCATCTTTCTTATCTAGCTTAGGGGGTGCTCCTACGATGGATTTACCCTTGTCTAAGTTCTCACTAGCTAATTCAGTTTTAACATCATTGTTCTCAATTTTAATATTATTAGCAGGAGGAACAAAAACAATAGAACTAGTAGAAGCAACATTAGAGGAAGAAAGACCATACCCTAAACCTGTTCAATCTGAAGCAGTTTTCTGAATGCTAAGCATCTCATCAAGCTTTGCACTTGAAGTCCTCTCCAATTGAGCTCGAACTTGAAATAGCTCTGCCTCAAGCTTCTTGGTCTTCTCAGCCAAGAAATTATTCTCGAACCTCAGCGCTCCAATAGTCTGATTTGCCTCATCAAATTTTGTGGACAACTCTTCATGGTCAAGTTCCACATCACTGAGCTTCTTAGTGGTCAGCCTATAGAGTTTCTCGTGTTTCTCAGATAACTTGTATAGTTTCTCATAGGCTGAATGGATATCATCTTGATCATCCATTTTCTCACACTTGGTGTCCACTAATTCTTCTTCTTCTTCCACTTCGTCAACAATCCCTTCAGTAGAATTGACTGTGGCAGTGAAGATATTTAAGATTCCGTCATCCTCACTATCGGAATCGTCTTCAGGCTCAGTGTCACTTAAGGTAGCAACAAGTGTCTTGCTCTTCCCAATGCTCTTGAGATATGTGGGACACTCCTGTTTCATATGACCGAAGCCATTACACCCAAAGCACTTAGGTCCTACGAGAATAGTGTACTGACCACTTTCCTTAGCATCCTTCTTCCCTTTGTCTTGGCTCTTAAACTGAGAAGAACTAGATTGCCTTCGGTTCTTGTCAAAGCCCTTTCCATTGGCATTCTTCATAAATTTTTTGAACTGCCTGGTGATGTAGGACTTCATCTTGGAATTTTCGTCATCTGAAGACTCATCTGTGTCACTACTCTTTGCCATCAAGGCCATGCTCTTGCCTTTACTCGACTTGCCAATCCTAGATAACCCTAGCTTGTAGGTCTACAAGTTTCCAACCAGCTCAATCAAAGGAATCTTGCCAATATCCTTTGATTCCTCAATTGCAGTAATCTTTGCATGGAATCTCTCGAGTAGAGATTTGAGCACTTTCCTCACAATCTTGGGTTCAGGAATGGTTTTCCCAAGATTGAAGGCTGAATTCACTATGTCCTTGAGCTTGGCATAGAACTCATCGAACGACTCATCCTCCTCCATCTTTATTTCTTCAAAGCTTTTAGTGAGCCTCTGAAACTTTGAATCTTTGACAGCCTTGGTTCTTTCATAGGTTATCTGAAGGATGGTCTAAGCCTCCTTAGCAGTTTCAGTTGAGGATATCTTCTTAAACTCCTCATTGGTGACCGCACTAAACAACGCATTCAATGCTCTGCTGTTGAAGTTTGCCGCCTTGATCTTGGCTTCATCCCAATCAGTCGGTGCTTCCTTTGGCTTAGTCCAGCCAATTTCTACAACTTATCACACCTTTTCATCTAAAAACTGCAAAAAAGCTCTCATGCGTACTTTCTAGTATGCATAGTTAGTCCCATAAAATAAAAGAGGTATAATTAACGACTGTCCTCTATCCATGACAAACAGGGGTCAATGGATCAAACACAGCAAAGATTAAAACCTAATCAGAGTGTGC
This sequence comes from Quercus glauca, assembly GCA_023736055.1. Classification (NCBI taxonomy): domain Eukaryota; kingdom Viridiplantae; phylum Streptophyta; class Magnoliopsida; order Fagales; family Fagaceae; genus Quercus; species Quercus glauca. Next base: position 41,350,630 of record CM043316.1, on the reverse strand, counting down.
CTGCTCTGATATCACTTGATAGGCCAAACGCGTATTGACCCCTTGTGATTAATTAACCAATTAATTTAACCAAGTTTATTAATTAAGTTAATTAACATGCAATTACGTGGCAGCACAAACAAATCACCAATAAATTAAATATGCAGTGGAAAAATAAATAACACGGTGATTTGTTTACGAATGGGGAAAACCCTATGGCAAAAACCCCACCGGATGATTTTCAGGTCACCACTCCCGAAACTCCACTATTATCACAACAAGCGGTTACAAGTAAATGAATCCCAAGTACCTTACCAACCTATAGTTGAACCCTTACCCCAATACCCAATTGGACTTGTTCTGTAGTGACAGTTCCCACTTTTGATGCACGGCTCCCAAGTACGTGACTAACCAGTTTGCGCGGATCCCAATACGCAACTTCAATCACCAACTAGAAAAAAAGGTTGGCTACAAAGTTCTTCAGTTCATACACATGATGAAGATCAAGAAGATGTTCAGTCATAAAACCCAAAGGTGCACATACACAGCAACTTCTTCAGAAAAGATGAACTAAGGCAGAACTTTATCTCCGGTCACAATTTGCTTGAACAGAGTTTGCTCAATGATTGTGCAACTTGTGAACACTTAGACAGCCCTAAATCAATCCTTTTATGTGTCTAGGGTTAGGAGAAAAGAAGGCACAAAGACACATTCACGGATCCTAAGAAATCAGATTAGAAATTCTGATTTTATAAACCTCGACAAATAGAAGCTGTCAAGAAGCTATCGAGTAGGTGTCGAGCTTATGAGCTTGAATAGCTTTACTAAAGCTCGATAGATGCAGCTGTCGAGCCAGCTGTCGAGCTTTAATGAATTTGCACTTTCAGCTTGTTTTCTTAAACAAACTTGAAGGCTTCAATACTTGATCTTGAAACATGGTTTCTTGAAGTATTTCAACACGTCCTAAATCTACTCAAATACAAGTAAAGTGCGTTTTGTCAAAAGATTAGCCAATTACATAAAAGTATGACATATGTTCTTAACATGTGAACCACATATGTCCTAACAACACCGAAAGCTTTTAGGCATCATCTCAAAAGCCCATCGTTAAGTTTCAGCTTGGCTTCCCCATATTTTATTCAAAGGCATCAATTTCCCCCTCAACGCAAAATAATGTCATATTTCAGTATATTGCACAAGTTCATGACTATTTCTTTTATTATTATAAAAAAATCATCAATTGGGAATTAATTGATCACAAATATTTGATCATGACCAATCAGACGATTGTCAATACATCATAAAATTTTGATGTCTACAATTGTAGTAATTGAATTTTTATTGGAGTAAAACCTTTAGGTCTATAAAAATTTCATAATAAGGTTTTAGTTATAATAAGTTTCATTATAAAACATAGTGGTACATATCCAATGACATGGTTTCACCTTGTAACTCACTATAAGTAATTAATTTGCTTTAGGTAAAAATTTATTGTTAAAGTTTTCAGTTGGAATAGTATTTAGTAACTTCTTTAAACTTTGGCAACAAAGTTTACTTAGAACAAAATATATTAATAATTTTAATATATTTGTGGGGCCAGTAGCTTAACAGAGAATTTATAGAAAATGAGTTTGAGGCCCAGCGGCCCATTCCGAGGACACTCATCTGTCCGAGGATGAGTGTTATTCCTCAAACCAGCTTCCGAGGTGGATGTAACTGTTCTGATTGTCAGGAAACTTCACAGAATTACATGCAAACTAACTAGTGAATATTGAACAAAGGAGGAACTGGGAAAGGTAACAAATATCTCCTAAAAGCTGCTACCTCCACATTAAATGCTTCCCAACTAACTCTCTGGCCGCATTAATGTGGAGGTGATACCTAAACAGTAACCAAGCAGCCTTATAACCACTAAGCGGAGGATCCGGGAAGTTCCGGATGGGACAGAAAGAGGTTCCCAAAATGGAACTTACACGTGTACGGTGAAAGCAGGACGGAGAAGGTAGTATATAAGGTGAAATCGGGGTACACTAGAGGGACTGGGGGAGAAAAGAAGAGAGAGAAAAAGAGAGATTACAGTGGACTTAAAAGATCTCAGTAAAATCTAGCCGAGAAGAAGTAAGGTGGTAGAAAACTAGTTTAAAGCTTCCTTTACGAGAAAAGGATCATGTCATTTTTCGACTCATAGGGCCCAGCTCTTACGCCCGCTCTCTAAAAATTTTATTGTTTAGGGTTCAATACAATTTGAGTCCTTACAATATTTATAGTGTATCACATGACAAAAGTAAATGATACGAAATGTGACATTTACGTTTTTTTTTTTTTTTTTTAGAGAGTTTAGTTCCATGTTAATATTATAACTTCTAGTGCGCATTTTTTTTTTTTTTTTTTTATATAAACTTCTATCTAACAATCCAACAAACTAAATAAGGTACGTGATCTCCCTCCATCCTCCATTGTAATCATTGAATATATGTATATGTGGCTAAAACTTTGTACAATATCTTAAGTGTTGTTCCTTAAATTTATCTCTTAAAATTCAGTTATATGACTACTTAACTAAAAAATACACTTCTCCCTTAAAAAAAAAAAAAAACTAAAAAATACACTTTCATTCTATGAGAACAAATCTACATGACAGAATTTTTCGCTCTGTTTGTTTTGACAATAATATTTTTCTAGAAAGTGGGTCATTTTCTAAAAAGTATTTTCTATAAAACTATCTCATTTTCCTATGTTTGGTAGTAACCTTAAATGAGTTGAAAAACAATTTCCTAATTTTCCTTATTTAGCTTACTGTAAAATAGAGTTGTTTTTCAAAAAAAAATTAGTGAAAAACAATCTCTAAAAATAAGTTATATTTTTTATGTTGACCAAATATAATTTTCTTTTGACTCATTTTTCCTGATACTAAACACTGGAAAACGCTGAAACTATCTTTATACAAGGTTTTTTATCGAAACAAACAGAGTATTAAAAGGAGAACCTAAGGAACAGCACTTGAGTATTGTACTTAAGTCTTGCCTATATATATATATATATATATAGTTGGAAAAACTGGTTTTATATCTCATACAAAATACACAGCGGAAGCAACACAAAGATCTACTTTATTCATAAGAGATAATATATAACATTGAATTCAAGAACAAAGAAGAGAAAGCGTACCTTGATGCGGTAAAATTCAAAAACAAGATTTGAGAAGACCTTCAATCTTCATCCAAATTCCACATGATGGCCAAGATGAGTGGTCTCTCAATCAATTTTTAAGTACGTTAATTTTCCCTTAAATAAAAGTGTATTCAAAAGATACTGCAGAGAGAAAACTTTTTCTCTTCTATTAATCATACGTACATGTTAACTGTCTTGGCAGTTACTTTATTTAATAACTCTTATTAAATAAATAACTGATTATCTAATTGAATTAGCCTTTTGGGTCGGCCCAATTGGGCTTTAGTGTGTGGTTTGAGATGAGACCAAAGGGACAAATAAGGCTCTACCTCCAATAGGCTTCAGGCTTATCTGTCAACTCTTAACAAGCCCAAAGTTACCATTAATTATATAACAAGTACCACTTTGGAAATATAATTGCACTCTGGGCCTTATTAATAAATTATAGCTCAAGACTCTAATATGATATCATTTGACCCCTTATTTCTCAAAAAAGAAAAGAAAAAAAATCATTGGACCACTCCATCAAATATCCATAGTGAACAAAGTCATAATAAACTGTCACTTTGTAAACAACTATTTTATTCCTTAAGTCCCCAATTTAATCATTTAGTTATTTATGTTTAAGAAATCTAATTTCAATAAATATAAACTTGTAACTCTTTACTAAAGTGGCTGCCCTGAATAACTAGTTCCCATTAAACTTATCTCAATGGGATATTTTGTGTCTCTATAGAAAGAGATTATAGATTTCATCTTGAGAATATGTGTTTCCTCAACACAACGTGCGGTTACCCAACATACTGAGGTTTTAACCATTAAATTATATCTCACTCCTGATATATCAAAGTAACCTACATTTTATGATCGGATTCACTATCCTCTCAGGATTGAGAGTCTATGAAATTAGAAGTCGTGAGATTTATTATTCAAGTGACAGTTGTAAGTTGAATAATTAATCTCACAGTGGTCTAGTTCAATATGTCTTACACACTTAAGACATATCAACACATCAACTAGAAGTTTCCACTTTCATGATTGAGACAAACCATCTTAGTTGATGTGTTATAGTCTTCGCAGATGAAATGCCCAATTTCATCACCAACTACGAACTACATTTTGAGTTTACAAGAAACTTGTGATTTATATCTTTTATAAATAAATCACATACAATGCATCTCAAGGACTATGATAATATTCAATTAGTTCATTTACAAATAGTCTCATATAATTAAACAATTTAATTATTTATAACATGCCAATAAATTGGATTTTAGAGCATAAACTCTAACATATATATATATATATATATATATGAACACTATACGTGGCCCTATGAGAGATGAAGAGGGGGTGGGGGGTTTGTTTTAAAAGTTTGTTGTCCAACTTCACACTGGAGCTGCAGAAAACTCTGAGAGGTATAGGACCTACTCTTCTCTTAGTAGTTAATACAAGCAATGATAAAAGGGGGAAAAAGAAAAACACTTTAATGCTTTAGCTCTTGCCCTTACTTATAGACTTCAATCCAATAATGCTGTACTCCTAGAACGCACTATTGGAAGAAACAAATTAACACATGTATTTTCTTTCTTAGCAATATGGAGGAGTAAGAATAGAAGTGGTGCTGGAAAAAAATCCAAATCACAATCATTTTATAAAATCCTTGTTACATCCACACACAACAAAAAAAAAAAGTACAAATCAAGTGCCCTAATAAGGACAAAGAGGAGGACAATGCAGAGCAAATTGATTTATGTGCTTGGGAAAATCCAATAGCGCAATCTTGATGATTACTCGTTAAACTGATGTGTATTGTATGTACATTTTTTTCTTTTTAGTCTCTTTCCTTGTGAAAATGCGCAGCCCTTGTCAAGCACTTATAGGATGTGAACATGATGAACTAATCCAGGCAAAGGTGTGACAAACATGATTGAACCATTTCCAAATTTCAAAGGATAGACAGAAAGCATTCACATTAAGGAAGTTTCAAGATAAAATGAGAAAAAAACAATGGTGGGTCTGGCTGGTCTGTACCATGCTGTTAAATCGTGTTTTTGATATGGATGACAGTGGAAAGAAAGTTTGCAACTTGAAATCGGCTCCTATATTTGAAAAATTGACTTGAAAGACTCCAAATCATGAGTTTGTAATACTTATAAGAAAATTATTAGATACTTTCGAAATATTGTGACATAACATTCTTTTATGTTTATAAATCTACTTACTCAAGACTTAAATGTAGCATTGTCACCTTGGGCATCAAATTTTACCATTTCAAATGATAATATATATAGTCTATATATAATTATATAAACCCTACTACTAAGCTGATCCTAAATGGTACTTCTTCAAAGCATTCACATTCGTTCTGCAAAAAATTTAGCATTTAGCATACCAATAAACTACTTTATCTATTTTATAGCATACCATTTAATAATGTATTCTACATCTCATACTCTATTATTTTGCTACTTTATTTAATTTTTTTTTATACTTTATTTATTCTTTATTATTTCTTTATGCATAGAGGAGAGAGAAAATTGAATAAAAAACAATTTTTTGTGCTTAGCTTGTTGCTATAGTAATAGCCAAAGATAGTAGCTTCCTGTAGCAAAAAGCTAAAAAAATTTATCTATAACACACCAAATGTTGATCGTTTGTTGGGCTATTTTAGCACACTTAATATGAATGCTCTTACTCATGTTATTTGTCCAAATTTTCGAATGTAACTACTTTTTAACATTCTATTTGTTTAGCCTGAAAACATTTTTTTTTTTGTTAATGTTTCATATTTTTTTGGTGTTTGGTATAATAGAAAACGTTGTATATGGTTAACATAAAACAAACCCAATTAGATGAAAAACGTTTTCCCTTTTAAAAACATTTTTTGAATATCGTCACCAATGAACTCTAAACCACGAAATTAACTCTATTATAATAAGTTTTCTCCATTCGCCCATGTCTCTCTCCATAGATGATCGTTGATTAGCATTTATAAACTATTGATGTTAATAAATCCAATGGAGTGGAAAACGTTTTTTACTTTTAAAAAAAAAAATGAGAAATTTTTTCAAAATGTTACATACTCAACCTATCCTCACAAATAGACTTTACTTTTTAAAATAATAATAAATAAATAAATAAAAACCTCTTTTAATGATAACTTTTCTTTCTTTGCCAATATCTCTCTCCATAAATTGGTGGCCAATTGGCATTAGCCAACTGAGACTTTTCTAAAATAAATTTTTTCCCTTTCAAATTAGTTTTTTTTTTTTTTCACTTAATTTTTCACATAGATTCTAAAATTTGGGTAAGTTTCGAATTTAAGACTTCCAAATTGCCCATAAAATAGAAAACTCTTTAAATTATATTGGTTTATATCTAAAATTTCAAATTCCAAATAAGAATATTTGATTTCCTTTTCATAATTGATTGTGGAAAGTTAAGATCATGACAAAACTTCTTTTTCCCTCTTGGGATCTGTAAAACGAATAATCCCAATGATATCAGAATATCACCGCGGTTGGGCCTGCCCATGTGAACATAAAATAAAAGGGCTCTCAAAATATAAAAAAGATTGGCAGCTCTCCATTACAATGCTTATTATTATTATTTTGTTTGACACAATTACGATTCTTATTTAGTTCGTATCCACTTCTATGATCACATATTCACACGACCAACTATAAAGTGGTTGTACCCCAAAGTGTGTTAATAATAACAGTTTCAATCATTGTTTTGTTCCCCTGGTGGGTTTGTAGTGTTAATAAAATATGGTAGGCTTTATAGGCATTCATTGTTTATTAAATAAATAAAAATTGACAGGAATCATAGTATCCTCATCAATCATTCTTACTCAAGTAGGCTTATAATAATAATAATAATAATAATAATAATAATAGGAATAAAATTAAGGAAAAAACTTAGGTCGTTATATTCCCTAACTAAATTAAAATACATAATTGTATTGATAACTGTTAAAGTATAAGCAATATTATATTTACTAAAGATAATTAAATTTAATATAATCATATGGTTGAATTTATAATTGATGAACATTTTATACTGTGCGCATCTAAGGTATTGTACTAGGGTCATGCATTATACAAATTGCATTTGCTTAGGCTGGGCCAATGTAGCCCAACATGGAACTTTAATAGAGGCACGTTGAGCAATCCACTTCATCAAGAACAAATATTAATATTGACCCAAATAATCTGTTCCGCAAGAGTGAAAGACATTTCTGCTGCAGGTTTTATCCTCTGTTTGGATATTAATGAAAAATGAAAATTATTTCACTATTTAGCTTATTTTTATTACTATTTATGAGTTCTACTGTACTTTTTGGTACTATTTATGAGTCTCACTGTACTATTTCAGCTAACTTTTACATTTATCTACATTACTTTCAGCAACAAGTTTTCAGTTTCAGCAAAATAAGCGGTATCCAAACAAACCCTTAATTGAGGATTAATAAAATACTAGCACATAGCCAAATTTGATTATTATTTGCCATAGCTCAGCAAAAGATGAAAACCCATGTGTGGAATGGGTTATAGCTAAAATAAGCTTTTTGGATTAAATTTGATTTAAATTTTGCATAACCCAGTGTATTCGCCCTAAGTTGTTTCACCAAAAACCAGCTAAAAGTTATCTTGAAACATGCTAAAGTTGTTCTAGTAAAATGACCCTAACTTAACTATGTTGTTCGATTCTCGAAAAAATAAAAAATAAAAAAAATTATGTTGTTTGGATTTTCCTTAGATTGAGCCAGGACAAGAAAATTTAGAAAAGCTTACCTCATTTATTCCCTAGATTTCTTTGTAACTATTAAGACTACGGAATGACGATATATTTTAGATTCGGTTTCTAACCTTTGGCAGCTAACTTTTGTACTGCTTTTGTTTGTTTAAATCAGGTTTAGAATCTTTAGATTCCTTTCTAAAACAACATCTGAATTATTGATTAATTACTAATTTAACTCAATTATGTGATCCACAACATTATAATTATTAACCACAAATCAGCAACTCACCATATCATAAACTAAAATAATAAAAGTAATAAAAGCATGAGGCACACAATGTGTTGATGAGGTAGGAAATTGATGGAGAATTCTCTAAGGGAAAACCAATACACAAACACACCTACCCAAACTAAGAAAGAGTTTTACAATCTAGAATAAAAACCTTTGTACATAAACTCAAAGTCCTAGTCAGTGGTGGAATAAGGATTTGATTTATGGCCAATGGGGGCAAAATTTATAACTAATATACATGTCTTTATACAGTTATGAATATAGTAGATACACATATTATGCATACGCATACATTATATATAATATTTTAAGACCAATTTAGGTTTTTTTTTTTATTTTTATTAATACTCTTGAATACTATTTTAACTTTATAAAAAAGTGTAAAGATATAACAACCCTTTTTTTTTTTTTGAGTAGTACTATCCAATCCATTAAATTGTAATTATTTTTATGGGTTTAGGGTATAGTTAGGTTTTAAACCTTTTAAGTAGTACTATCCAATCTAATTATACATTTAAATGATTAAAGTATCCTTGTTAATAATTTTATTTGAAAAAGGAAAAATCCTAGAGTTTCTATAACTATTAATTAATAATTTTGAAAAAGGTTTCTATAACAATTTAGGGAGTGTTTTGGTTTCTAAATATTTTTTGGGTGGCTATAACTTAAAAGCTATATTGGATTTTAAGTATTTTTTTAGTGGTTTGAATATTATGAATTATCATGACAATGAAAATTAAAGTAGTTAGATTCTTGATATATTTATATACTAAGATTTCAAGTATTTTTTAAGTGGTTTGAATATTATGAATTATCATGAAAATGAAAATTGAGTAGTTAGATTCTTGATATATTTATATACTATAAATACCGCTCAATTTAGTGTAAATATACATACTAATTCTTAAATTTAGTTAAATAATATTTTAGATATTTAATTAAACTTACACATAAATGGTATTTTTAACTGCCACATAATAGGTTGAAGGAAAATTCCTCTAAGCTGGTTTAGAGGTAAACTTTTTTCATATTTAACTTGGCAGCTTTTGCAGCTACTCTATTACTTGTCCATAAGATATCAACACGAATACACAACAAAAGCAAATGGCACTCAGATTTGCCTCTATGCAAAGCAAATCCGATATCCATTAATATATTACGCAGTTCAAACTGCAAAGACATTTACTATTCTAGGCAACAAAGGTAACTAGATTGTAGAGAGAGGCAAAAACTTTCACTGGCCATAGATCCTTAAAACATTAACTAGTATAGTCCAGCGCCCCTATACTCTCTGAGATACAGCAAGTCTGGTTAGGAGTCACGCAGGCAGGACGGAAGGTACCACACGACATTTTATTTATATGCCACGATTCAAAGTTAAGCAGCTGGAACCTTTCTTCCATCTTCAATAAAGAAAATTGCAGTATCTGGGACCTGAGAAAAGGGAGAAAAAAATTTAGGTTTAGATAAACATACCACGGATATAAGTTTAACTTCTTTGACCAAAAAAGATTCCTATGAAAAGAATATGCAATATGATCCTAAACATAACTGGAAAAAACCAAAGGGGGATCAAGCAGAAAGTAGAATCAAGATAACACATCACACCAAAACAATTAGACAAAGAACAATGCAAAAACACTTCTAAATGTTCCTTTGCCGTTACTTTTGAACATATCATATAACCAAATGACAAATACATCTCTTCAGCCAATATCATAATCAATTTCAAATCATCACAAGTAATACCTGATCATTAAACAGAACTCCTTGAATATACTAGGAACTATAATTAGTATACCGTATTCCTTTATTCTATCATTAATCCAAACTCTGGAGTAACCGAAGTCAACATTAAAAACTTCCAATTTAGGCAAACCTTAGGTATACATAGAAACCATAGTTTAAACAATAAAGCTAGAGACGCAACAAAAATTCCTAAATTAGGCTATAACCTAGGACTATTGTGAATTTTGTTGTGTCCCTAGGACTCAAAAACGGAGTGGTTCCTGATAATTATGGTCATATTGGGACTCAACTAGTGATTGTACGTTGACGTCATAAATAATAAATATTTTAATTAAGATATGTTGCTAGCCTTGATAACTTATGAGCCTAACTACTCTTAACTTTACTTTTTCCATTTAACTGAGAAGAAAAGCTATTCAGCCTTACATTTTGAAAATTGTTATGTACAATATCAATGCGGAATTTTCCCATCTTAAGAATTAAAGATAAAAGTGAAGAGTGACTCATTTAAAATATGTAAAACATTGTTAACATCTTTTCAATGTACGACTAGTTCCGTTATGAGAAAAAATTGTTGGAAGTCTCATACTCTCATATTAGAAACATAAAGAAGTTACGCTTCTTCCTTTATAATATACATGTTGAAAGTCCTCCCCCCCACCCCCCACCTCCCTGGTGGATTATAACCAGTCAAAATCAGTTTTGGTTTCTGATGTTAATGCAAGACCAGGCTGTTTATGAATTCACCGTTGAAACGGTCAGACTGGCCAGTATGGTCTGGTTTTCAAAACAGTGATAGAAACAGAATTAGCAGCACTAGTTAAAAACAAGATTCCGTCCTCTTTGTTGGCTCTAAGTTACATGTATTGAGTTCAAATGTAGAATAAATGCATGAAAACTATGATCCTCAAATGTCCTCACCACAAATTAGGATAAAAAATCCCTAATAATGATTAGCCCATGCAAAAACCCAGTTGAGGCTATAGAGAACATGAAATTCATGCCTCATACCTCCCAAACCAAAAAGCTGGTCAACCTTTGTGTGTCTCCAATACCAGTAAAATGTTTATCAAATCATTGTCAACAGAAATCAGCAAAATAAATAGACAATAAAAACAGCAAGCATTCAAAACGCATAATCATTTTGCCTAAGATCTATACTTCGGCCAGAGTTTGTTTAGTTTTAGGTTAAAGGACACATTATTATTAAACGTGTGTTTGGATGCAACTTTTGCTAATTGCTTATTTGTTGAAAGTTGGTTAAAGTTGTGCCTAGAAAAAGTGAGGCTTTAAAAAGTTGTGCATAAATAAATAAGCTAAAAAGCTCAAAGAATAAGTTGATGGAAAACAGACCTTATATTCTTAGGTAGAAAAACAGACCTTATATTCTTAGGTAGACTGGTGCATTATGTGCCGGCATTGTGGAGAGACGGTAGACCACTTACTTCTTCATTGTGAGATGACTTATCGGTTGTGGAGCTTTGTCTTAAAAACTTTTGGTTTGTCTTGGGTTATGTCTAGATCGATCCCAGATTTGCTTTTTGGCTGGTGGAATTGGTTGGGGAAGCATTCGTCTCAGATTTGGAACTTAGTTCCATTGTGCATCCTATGGTGTATTTGGAAGGAACGGAATCGGAGGACTTTTGAAGATTTGGATAGTTCAGGTGTTCAGATGATTGCCTCTTTTAGTGGTACTCTTTTTGATTGGTCTCGGGCTTGGAGAATCAGGACTAGTGATTCTCTCCCCTCTTTTCTTAGCTCTCTTTCTCTTTGTATTTAATCTGTTGTTTGGTTTTCTTTTTTCTTTTTTCTGTTTTCTTCTTCTTGTATTTTCTGGGTTCGCTCTATGTTTTTCATGCATAGAGTAGCCATTCGTATATATAACATTCTTATTTATCAAAAAAATATATATATATTATAGGCAGCCAAATCTAGCTTAGTTTTACATGTTCACTCTAGTTTGTGCTGAAGTTCTCTCTTACAAAAAGGCAAGACTTTCTTAAGGCAATGGCAAATAACTATAAAGTTATTGCTTTTTAAATTCAGACAAGATGAGGAAAACACACACATTCAACCAACACATAATATCTAAAGAAAGAGATTAGGTATTTTACATCAGGCCAGGTGTCTGTAATGAACTCAACAATGTCATAGGATATGTCCCCTTGAACATCTATCTGCTCTTTCTCAGTAGGGCCCTGTAAGTGGAAAAAATCATTTAAAGCACTTTTTTTTATGATTGATAATTTCATTTAAAAGGCCCATTATCATTCAAAATATGTTAAAATATATCAGAACCATTTTCACCAGAACAGAAATCCATACTTAGTGCCAAATCCTATCATACCTTAACAACAGAGGCTCCTGTAGCAAACTTTTTCCCTAGTTTCTTTGAAGCATCACTAAGTTTAACACCTGAATGTAATCAAAGGAACAAGGTTCATTATGATGACGACATTAAATTTTACAATTTAAAGCAGCATATCACTTACCAAAAAGCTCCAGGCCTTTTACAGTGGTGATGCATTTTCGCTTGTTACGTATAACCTTTTCAATAACAACTTCTTGCTTCTCCTACAGAAAAATCCAACAGTAATTTCAATCATATTGAACTCAATGTTTCCCAACAACAAATACTCCATTATTGGTTTCATGCAAAAGTGCTTGTTCATAAACATCAAATGGAAGAAATATTTGCTAAGCGCTTACTTTTTTCTTTATCTTTCCACCAGGAAGACGTTTTACTTCTTCTTGCTTTGGTGCTGAAGTAACACACAACAGCCCACCAAGAAAGAAAGAGGTAAGAATGTCAGTATAGTTTGAACTTGCAAGTGGAAACCAAACTCTAGGAAAGAAATAGAACTGAATAACACCATAAAACATATATATTGTCTAAATCCACCCAAAATCAGTCAGACAACATCACAATTACAAGAAACCCGTTAATGTCACATCTAAGGGCAGAGAAAAAAGTATTAAACTCCTTGAACCCTTCCTTAAAGTGCCAAAATAGAAAATGAATAAATATTTATAAACTTGAAAAAAGTATTATTATCTTCTTTCGAAACTAGAAAGACAATGATTTTGACATTTAATAGCATAAAGTGCATCCAGTAAAACTAATAATATACAGCTATCACCTCTTGTGCGGATGTGATTTTTTAAAACAGATATAGCTCATTCTAATGGCTGTATCCCTGTCCAACAAAACAAATCAAAGCCCAAAATCACTTACAAATGATGCCTCATGTGAATGCTATGAGCACTACAAAATTTGTTACTGTCACCCACAAAGACAAAATATGTTCTCAACTTAACCCAATACAGCTATTAAGTTTGCTAGTTGTTATTCACAAACTGGTGGCTCTTTTTATGTAAGTTTGGCCAATTAACCCAGATGACTCTAACAAAAATGGCACGGCTGATTCAGGAATCAGGAGGCATCATTATAAGAAAGGATAAGGGTGATTCCTTTAGACCTCACTCTTTTGCTGATCCACATTCTCTCAGTTTTCAACCATAGAATTGCAAATCACAAAGAGAGGTCAGCTATTTATGGCAGAGCATAGCACATATCATGCAAACTTTAGGGAAGAAAACAATATTTTAGCCTATTAAATATTACTAAATGGCATGGAAGCCAACTTGGAAGTGCCACATCATCCAGTCCAAAAATGTGGCAGCCTACACGATGACACAGTGTGCTCAGCATGCCAAATACATGTAAAATTCTACGGCACTAATAGGTACATGACCATGGTAGTCATTGGCTGGCCGGGCGAGGTGAGGCATTACTAAGGTGCCTCTAAGGCTCTAGGAGAAAGCGCCTTTAGTGAGGTGCTTCCCTTAAGAGCCTAGGCAAGTGCCTTGAACCATGAAAAAGGTGATAAGGCAAGAGCCTCAGTAATTGTTTTTTTTAACAGAAGCTTGTTATAAAATTTATTGGAAGATAAATTATTTATTGAATTTTTTTGTAGAACCTATTGTTAGATTAATTAATTTACATAAACTTGCTGTAAACCTATTGTTAGAATAATAAATAGAGCTTAAAGCCCTGAACTGTGGTAAGCCTGTTTTGAAATTAATCGACCTAATTTCTTCATGCAACATATGTACAAAACACTTGATAATAATATTTCAATATATTAGATACATAAGATTTAAGTTATCTATGTATAATAACTATATTTCTTATTTGGCACCTTGCTTTAATCGGGCTAGCGCCTCAGGCGATAAAAAAACCTTGGAGCCTCAAGGTCACCTTTCGCCTTTAAAAAACTTGATAAGGTGGCAAGTTATGATAGGTACAACATCAGCTCATCACCAAGACCACTTGTTTTGTGTAACAAATACAACATGCCACCTTTTTTCTTTTCTTTTCTTTTCTTTTTTTCCTCTTTTTTTTGATAAGTAATACAAGTTTTATTAAAGGCGGAAAAAGTAAGTACCTAAAACAATTACAAGCAAATCAAATATAAGATCTTAGTAGTGTTGGAATTCAAAAATGGAAATACAAAGTGTAAAATCCTACCACATCAGTTTTTAAACACATAAACTCCGCCCGTATTTGTGGTTAGTGTCATATATTTTGTTCATAGCCCGATCTCAAGCTCGGAAAAAGAGAGGGTTATCAAAAATATATTAATCACTTTCCATCATCATAATTTCACACATACTACTGTTACAACAATTCCCACAGATGGACATATAGGCTTATTGCATAACTAAAATATAAAAATTTTCAAAATGAACAGGAAATTATATATGATGAAAGAATAGAAAAAAGAGTAACAAAGGGATAATACCTGAAGGAGTAGCTCCATCTGAAGAAATACCAGTGGACTGTAACTGTTCGGTAACTTTATCAGCTTCCTTCGCATTCGACTCTGCGCACCAAAATAAATAAACAATTATATTTAATGAAAAATATTTTTATAATTAAAAAAAAAAAAAAAAAGCAGGGAAAAATTAGGGATAAAAATGAATACGTTTAATGAGATCCGGGTAAAGGTCCGGGGCGTTATGGATCAACCAGGGCTTGCATTTCTCGAAATCGGGTCCGAATTCACAGTACTCCGCTGGCATACTGCAAACCCCGCAGTACAGAACACGAACCGGTTGGGGCTTCTCCGCCATCAATCTCTCTCTCTCTGTGTCTCTCTAAGTTTGTGTTGAAGAAATAAAAATAATAAAAAAGAGAGTGTTAGGGTTCAAAACGGTGCGTCTAAGCGACGCAGGTTGTTTTGTTTGATGCTTATGCTAATGCAGATGCAGCTAGCTAGCCAGCACTGCTGTAGGTTTAAAAAGGTTGCGGATGAGATGAGGTATTTCTACTTGTCGGCCCATGGGCTTGTATTTGGGCTTTCAGAATTTCAGCGATGTAGGCCCAATAGGCCTTCTGTCTATTTCGTCAAACCTAGTTTTTTTTTTGGGTTCAAGGGCCGGTAAAACATATAGAATTCATTTTATGGTTGAGACTTTTTTTTTTTTTTTTTTTTGGTTATAAATCGTAACAATAAATACATTTCTTGCTATGTAAATATTTAATCCAAACCATGAGTAGAGTTCTAGTTAATTCAACTAATAAGTTTTTTGTTCTCAAATAAGAGAATTGCATTTAAATCTCGTCTATACTAAAAACTAATTGGTGTCTTGAATTAATAATAAAAAAACAATTATTATGGCACAGATACTATAAGTTAAAATTCTATTATATCTGTAAATTATACATATATATATATATATACATTTATTTATTTATTTATTATATTGATTGTAATTCTTCCATGCTAAAATATTTGAAGTTGTTTCGTACCATTAGATGCAAAGATATATAGTGAATTCCAGTTAGCTCAACTGGTAAAGTCTCTAATGGTTGTATAAGAAATCTGGGGTTCAATCCCTGCCTACACAAAAAAAACTTATTGGTGTCTTGGTCTGATGATAAAGAGCTATCATCAGAAACGGGCGCCATAGGTTGAAACTCTCTCAAAAAAAAAAAGATGCAAAGATATTTACATATTTAAAGTGATTTCATAAAAATAGTACCATATAGTTACATTCCAATTTCCAAGTACTCTATTTTTCCTAATGACGAAGTTTTGTTACAAATTTAATTGTAGTCAATGGCTACAACTCTATTCAATATCTTTTTATTAAATGTGAATTTCAATATCCACTGTTAGATTATACTTTCTTCTTATATCCTTCATGTTTGCAATATTTCTAGAAGATCAAAGATCAATAACTATATTATCAATCAAATTTTTAAATTTCAAATTTTTGTAGTCTAAAATTATGTATAAAAAATAAGTTTATAGATCGAAAAGTAAATAATATCCTATTTGTCACGATTTTTATTTTTTTATTTTTCCTTCTTCTACGTTCTCTTTTGTTTTCAATAGAAAAATCTCAAGGTATTCAGCAAACTCAAATCCAAACACAAATTTCCCGTCCACAAAAAGAGATTAATGAATTGAAAATTATGATACTACCCCCCCCCCCCCCCCCCACCCCAAAAAAAGCCCTATCAAATTAACTAAATAACTAATTTATAAAATTCAATATTAATGTTTGAAAATTTGAGTGATTTATGGGGAAATTTTTCACACTTTATCTATATTTTAAGGAAAAAAATGTTTAATATAATAAAGAATGTAACTATGTAAGGCACAATTTTGTTGAGTTAAAGTTAATTTATGGAATAAATTTTTTTTACTTAAAAATTTTATTATATTTATTATTTAGCTAACCCCCCCGAAAAAAATTTATGGCTCTGCCACTGAGAAAGTCAATAACTCAACCGTGGTAGTCTAAATTATCTCACGATCCCTTAAAAGTTATCATATTTTTTTAGTGGAGCTTGTAATGTGCCTTTGTGTCAAAACCATAGTTTTAAAAACCTGAACGGTGAAAGAACTGGAAAAAATACTAGTTCCTAGTTTTTTTTTTTTTTTTTTGACCAATTTTTTTGCCAATTTCCTATTTTTGTCCAGAACGGTTCCTGGTCCGATTCCCAACTGTTTGATCTGGTCTAGTTTCAAAAAACAATTGTTAGAACCTCATTCCATCTCTATCTCTCTTGCATGTCTGTGTTCCACCAAAAAAAACAAAAGCAAAAATCATAGTAGTTTAAGGTATTGCCAAGTGGCACATTACTTGAAAAGGAAAGAAATTTTTTTTAATTTAGCTTTTCACCTCATCAAATTTTTTTATTTATGTCAATGTATTCATTAATTGCTACGTGTTAATAAGGTAAAAAGCATTTAATTTCATGTATTAATTATCTATATATGGTGCAGTAATTTATTATTTATTTAACATGAATTTATGAGGTTATTTTAAAATAATTATTAAATAAAAAATTTATTTGGAATACTTAGGTTATGTTTGGTAACAGTTTTTGTTTTCTATTATCAAAAACTTGTTTTTGGGAATATAAAGAAAAAACAATTTTCTTGTATTTTTGAAATCAAAAACATGTTTGGTTAGTTGAAATTAAAAAGTAGTTTTTTTTGAAGAAAAAAATAGAAAATAACAAAATATGTTGTTACTAGGATTTGAAACTATAATGCTAACTCATTAAATGAGACAGGTTCATTAGATTAAATAGTTTTTTCATTGACTTTTAAAAATTAGAAACTGAAAACAGTTTTGTATATTTTCAGTTTCCTTCACAAATTGAGTTTTGAGAACAATTTTTGTTTTCTGTCCATTTTGGATTACCAAACAAGTTTTTTGTCTTAAAAATAGAAAATTGTTTTTGGAAACAGAAAATTAAGAGAAAAAACAGTTACCAAACATATCCTTATTATCACAACAAATAATTTATTTGAAATATGACTTTTTTTTTAAAGTCTGAAATAATGACATTCTTACTTATTTTCAGTTGTTTTGGAAACAATTGAGACAAAAAACGAATTTAATAATACATGGAATCAAATATATAAAAAAAAAAAAATAAGGGTATACTTAAATTACTTAAATATTTTTTAATTCATTAAAGTAATATGTTAATATTTTTAACTATATAGTCTATATTAGTTTGAACAAATTTCGTTTCCTAAATATTTTTAAAGACATATATATATATATATATATATATATTGAAAAACCTATTGTTGAATTACATGTTCTTTATTATGATAACACGTATGCTAAATTTCATGTCATTCAAATGTTCTCTACTATTTTATTTATATATTCATTTTATATGCATAATTTTATAATACAAATACTTGAAATATAAACATATATTTTATAAATGATATAGTTATTGATCTCTTATTATCTTGAAATTTTGCATGTATGTAAAGTATAAAAATAAAATATAATCCAATGGTGGATTTGAAAAATTATCATCCAAAAAAATATATATTGATTGATGTAATTTTACTTAATATTACACCAAATGTAAGTTGAATCCAATAAACATAAATAGACACCAGTGCATGCTATGTAATTAAATAGAATATTAATACATGTAAATGCATTACTTTCATATATTAATTTTTTATGTGGTGCACTAATTATTTATGCGAAACTAATTTTTATGATTATTTTTCTTAGATTTTTATAAGAGAAACAATTTGTTTGAAATATGACATTCATGATCAAATTTTGTTTTGACCACAATTGAAACAGAGTCCAATAAAGATAAAAGAAAATCTCATTTAATCAAGAATGTAAAAAGATTATTGTCTGCTTAGTTAGTGAAATAATTAAATATGTTACAATTCACCCAAGCAATTAGTTCATATTCTTAGTTAATTTTTCTATCTAATGATATAATATAAAATAATTGAAGTTAATTTCATAAATATTATAATACATAATAAGCATTATAAGTCATAATATATATATATATATATATATGAGAAAACATTCGGTCAGGCTGTGGCGTAAAACACTGGTTTTACGCCAGCCAATAGATGTTTGCCACATCAAGCCCATCACTTAAAGAAACAGAATGACTTTAAAAAAAAAAAAAAAAGTTCACGCTCACAGCCTCTGCTTCCTTCACACCATTCACCTCTACTTTCTTCTGCTTCCTTCATGCCGAACCTCCACCACCGCCACACAGATCGTAGGAGCAAAACAATTTCGAAGAAGAAAGAGTTCTCGTCATGCCCTCTGCTTCCTCCTCTGGGGTTGTGCCGTCCTTTGCTTGCCCAAACCTCCACCACACCACACACCGAATCACACCGCCATAGAGGTCGCCGGAGCTGTGCGTGGAGCTTGTAAACATACCAAAGCTGCCGTGAGCTATGATCCAACGGGTTGTTTTTCATGATTTTCCATTTTTCCCAATTTGGATTTCGAATTATTTTGATGGGTTTTTATGGGTTTATGGGTTTTGATTAGATTCCTAAGTGTTAGAGTTAAATGAATCTGATTGTAGTTCTTGGAGAATTGTTGTTCTTATAACTTCTAATTTAGTTCCTAAGTGTTAGGGTTAAATGAATCTGATTGTTTTTTGAAACTTACTTTTTTTTTATGCAAAGCATTATATCTTGATGGTTTTTGATTAGATTCCTAAGTATTAAGATCGGTTTTTGCTTATTTTTTGTTCTTTTCTTTTGTGTTTTTTTTTTCCTGTACAGGTTACTTTTGTATGCTTTTGAAATTGAAAATATTAGTGAATTTTCACAAAGCTCAATGATAAAAATTATTGCTAGATGTGAAAAACTAGAAGCCTAGAAGAGGTCTTTCTTCCTCTTTCCAAGGTAAAAAAATGTATTTTCTAAATTTTCAAGTTCACTATAGCATGTAAAGATTGTATACTCTTTATGATCTATATAATTTTTTTTCTATGATAAAAGTATTCTATTTTGACATGCATTTGCAAAATTCTGTCCAGTATCAAACAAGAGCTTGTACAAATGATATTGAAATTCTAAAAAAACTTAAGAGATTATTGGAATCTCTGGAGATTATGATGAGCAACATGGTGCAATAATCTTTGTTTGGCTAAGTCAGCTTATAATTCATAACACTGTCATAGTAGTAAGGATTAAGATGTCATGAGGGATACATGCATTAGAACTTAGAAGTGAACAATGGTAAAATGATTATTGCTGTGCAGTAGCCTAAGGAGTAGGGACACTCCCTCCACCACTTAATACACTTCTTAGAGCAATTCTAAATTTTTCAATTTATTAAAATCTCAAAACACAATTCCTGAAATTATTGCTCAAACAATCCAGGCAATGCAATAATAGAAGTCATTTAATCACCAATAAAGAATCTATTCATGATTTCAGCAAAGTCATTAGCACGTTTAATTTGGTACAAAAGTTATCTAACTTCCTACGAGACCTCCATATGAACCTGTTATTAAGCAAATTGCAAGGGACGGAATGATTTTTAACATTAATATATCAAGTGATTTAATGAAATGAGTTTTTTTTCTTTTTGGCATACCTTTAGGTGTTTACAGGAATAAGGAAACCATTTTTTTGTACTGACGTGAAGGGTACTTTGATACTTATTACCATGTATGAATGGCAGTTATAAGTTGCATTCCAAATTTTTAAGCACTTACTATTTTTTTTTTCTACTTATTATTCATATACTCACCTTATTGGTAGTTGGGTAACAGAGATTCATGGATCACAATAAATTCATGGATCAAAGCATTGTCTCTAATCTTCACACTTAGACACTAATTGTCTTATTATACTACTTCCATCACTTTTAAATATGTATTGAAATAGTAGAATAACTTTTTAAGAATAATTCAGCCCTTTGCTATGTCTATTTTTAATGGTGAATTCCTTGCTCTTGTTGTATGGATGGACAACTTTGCCTTCACAACATCCTTTACTATCGGGGGAAGATTAGGAATAATCCATACAAATATGAAGGAGGGGAGGGGAGGTAAAGATATATGAAGATAATAATTCTGATGAAATGTCACTTGTTGAGATATGGCTGCTGCAAGTGAGACATCCTAAAGAATTACAAAGTTCTATAAGAATTACAAAGTTCTATAAGAATGCACAAGTGCAGAAGTGAATGAAATTTTTTGTAGATAAATGTGTAGAAGTGAAGGCACTTGTGGAGATAATTGTGTATTTGAAGTGGATTGAATGCTTAGATATTTTTTGTTATTGTTTGAAACAGTTCAAGGAAATTTAAACATGTTGAAAGGTGGAATATAATATGATGTTTATTCGAAACCTTCATGCAGTTGGCTAGTATCTTGTTCACCATGATTTCTTGGTCTTGAAAACTTGTCTGGTAACCTTCGGCTAGATATTTACTACTCAATAATGCTTATATAATTTTATCAGTGGGAATGTAACTTACATGAAATGTGAACTGGTGTCCATGAGATATGTAGTGGCTTCATCAAAACCCTGTAAAAGCTGATGTTACATAATGTATACATGACTTTCAGAGTGACTATAAGTCCGTATACATGACTTTTAGTGAGATTTTTATTTGTTTCCATATTGTCTGTGTTGTTGACTAACTTTTAACAATCATGATGGCTTTTCTATTGAATTAAGCTTCAATAATTTTCTCATTGAACTGCTAATGCCAAATGCCAAACGTATTGACGGTACATGTATGCCTATGATAACAAATTGAAGTTGGAGATAATTCAAGATGCTGAGAAATGTCTGATAAGCTTGAACTCTAGTGACAAGAATGTAGTCAAAATAGCCATTGAAGTTACTCCATATCAAGAACATTATATAATTTATGTGTTTCAATTTGTCACCTCACACTTTTCCATCAACAATAAGAATCTTTTTACATAGTGTAACAAAACTATTTTGCTATTGCTTTATTTATTTAACTTTAGAGTTAGAGCAGAACCAAAACGATCCTTGAAAAAAAAAATCAACTAAACAGTGCATAATTGCTCTTGAGATGGACCAAATAAATGTGCAAAAAATTATTTAGAAGACATTATAATTACAACTTCTTGCTTGTAAAATTCCTTGAAGAATAACAAATTTAAAAATCCATCTCTTCAAGCCTTGTAATCTGCTCCTGAATAATCATTTTTCACCTTATTCTTTTATAGACATCTTCCTCCATAGCTGACATCTCTAAAGAATACTTGGTTTATGTCTCCAGAACTTGACAATGCTTGGTTTATGCCTTCAGAACTTACAAATGTTTGTTGTTCTGCTCCCTAACACCATTATAAGGAAATACAAATAAGAAATATTAAATTGTAAAGTCATGGAAGCATAATTGTAAAACTTGAAGACTCTCTCTAAATAAAACTCAGATTTTATTGAATGAAAGAGAGATTACAAGTTGTGAGCATAGATTACAAAGATTAACTATCTATATACAATCCAATCGAAGAAGATGAAGCAAGATAATTAGAATTCAATTTAATAACTAAGTAATATATAGGTTTTAATGGATAATAAAGTGCAAGACAAGAGATACAAGACATATTATCTTGTGGGAATTTCTCACCAAAGCAGATTACTGGCAGCTTTTTTCTCTATTGGTAAAAGAAAAAAAACATAATTATGCCATATATCCCTATTTTCAATCTCATAAACTAGTTTTTACATTTGAGAACAAACCTGCAAACAAAGATTGTAAAAGAGGATAAAGTTGAAAAGGAAAGAGAATATAGAGGAACTAGAAGTTCATGAGCTAGAGCTACTTGGTACAAAACCAAACAACCAATTTGATTGTTTGAAATTCAAACAAATTCCACAAAAGCACAACAAATATAGGGTCATTTGAACATCCTGCTCAACAACTCAATAAACTTTATTACATAAAACAGCTCTAAGGACATCCTTAATTTCACTTTGGTACATATAGAGAGCAAATTGACATTACAAGTAGGAGTAAATTATATTTGAAACTAAAAATATTATAATAGCTATCAAATAAATGATACCAGCTGTGTCCTAGAGGCTAAAGTTTACAATGGAGATTTCAACCACCACAGTAAGTAAACTTGTTGGAAAGGCATTATAAGAAAAAACAAGATTCTCATTCAATTAAATTCATTTCATGGTTGAACTAATATAGAGACTAAGAATATAGAACTTTTCAATGTTGGATTCCTAATTGAACAAGATCCCAAGAAAAGCAAATCCAAAACTTTAAGTCAAGGTTTATTAAAAAAAAAAAAATATATATATATATATATATAAAATTGAAAGAAATATATATAGAAAACAATTCAGCAATCCTATCATAGAAGTAACATTCTTTTGAATCTTCTAAAACTAGGTTAGGTAACTACCAACTCCCAAAAAACAATCAGATTCAATTTAGTCAAGCAGAAAATTGTGCATAATCTATGTTAAATGACAGTCATTTCCTACACCTTATGCCATGGACTTGAGCATTAAGCTGTCATAGCAGAGCCATATACAACAAACAGGACAGCATAAAGATATAATGATTTGCATAAAAAAATAATCAAATAGGACAGCATAAAAATGTTTGTACCCTCTGCCAATAACAGTAGATTGGTGAGAAGAGTGTTGCTCAAAGCATTATCAGTCAATTTGATGTCTAATCCAAAAGTTTTGTATTTGCTTTACCAATATATTGGACACCTTATATCATTGTAGAAAATAAAGCATTCACATAATGGGAAAGAAAAAGGGGGGAAAGAGTGATTGAGAGTCAATTACAACGCTCAACCATAAGATAGAAAATAAAAAATCCCTAGCACAAACATTGCAGCAATGAAATCAGATTGTTGCCCAAAAATATTGCCAAGAGCTTTTATTTAGCAAACATTAAACAGTCTAAAAATAGGAACTTAAGTTTTTTAAAAACCAACACTTGTCTAAAAACTCGCCATGGGGGGAGGGTCGGAACTTAAGTTTTCAAACACCAATACTTGCTTAAACAGTCATTAGACATGACTACCTATTGTGAGCCAGCATTTTTTAACATACTGAAATCATATAACACCACTACATAATACAATTGTTGCTGTTAGGACACAAAGAAGAATGAACTGTGAAGTCATACAACAGCACTACATAACAAAATTGTGGCTCTTAAAGCACAAAGAAGTGGATGGGATAGCCAACAAGAAAATGAACCTCTTAACCAATGTTATGGAAATGAAACTATACCGTGGTTCATAAAAGCTTCTCAAAATCACACCCAGCAATAAAAATTCAAAGACTAATAATTCAGAACACATAAAGTAATCCCAATTCATAGATTCAAAGAAAAAAACCCTCAAGCTTCTTCTTTTTTTGAGGAACAAGCCTCAAGCTATTAGTAATGAGCAATATTAGCACAAAACTAGCAATACCTAGAACCCTTAAACTTCAATTCCAAAACCCAAAATTCCAAACACAACTGTACTGAACCTAAATTCAAACCAACAAACCCAGATTGATATATTACTGATTGAAATGAAAATGAAGTGAGAAGTGAGAAGGTATCTTCCTCTTGGGTACAGCCATAAGCTCCATAGATCCACCAAAGGAGAAACTTGGGAACTCAAATCCGAATCCTACATTGCCTTTTGGAACATCTATAGATGTTAAAGCAACTTGCTTTCCAGATGAGTTTGAAACCAAAATACAGAAGAAAAAAAAACCATAAATAATTCATAAGGCTCCAAAAAAACCCATAAACCCAGAAAAACCCATCAATAATTCGAAATCCAAATTGGGGAAAAGGGAAAATCATGAAAAACAAACCTTTGGATCGTGGCTCACGGTGGCTCCGGTATGTTTCCAAGCTCCACGCACAGCTCTGGCAACCTCTATGGCGATGAGATTCGGTGTGTGGTGTGGTGGAGGTTTGGGCAAGCAAAGGACGGCACAACCCTAGAGGAGGAAGCAGAGGGCACGGCGAGAACTCTTTCTTCTTCAAAATCGTTCTGCTTCGGCGATCTATGTGGCGGTGGTGGAGGTTCGGCGTGAAGGAAGCAGAGGAAGCAGAGGTGAATGGCATGAAGGAAGCAGAGGCTGTGAGCGTGAACTTTTTTTTTTTAAGTCATTTTGTTTCTTTAAGTGATGGGCCTGACGTGGCAAACCCCTATTGGCTGGTGTAAAAACAGTGTTTTACGCCACAGCTTGACTAAATGTTTTCTCTCTCTCTCTCTCTCTCTCTCTCTCTCTCTATATATATATATATATAAAAACAAGAACTTCATATTTGGCACATTTTTTTGAGAAAATTTTCATTTTGCCTTCTACCTTGCCTTTAAATTAGTGCTTCGTATCACTATTCTTTGAAAGAGAAATATGTATTATTCATTTAATTTTCAACCTAGATAAAGGTTTTAATGAATTGATTCATTCAACTTTCCACCTAAACAAAGGTTGAGTGAATTATTGACTTTTTATCAGATATTCACATTCAAAGATAAATAATTTTATTTTCTAAGTATTTAAATTTTAATAAATATTTGGGAAACCAATTAGCAAGATATATATATATATATTGCACCTTGAAAAGCTTACCACCAAGTATATGTTGTCCCAAATTTCTAACTAACAATTTTGTTTCACAAGTTTTATTTCAGGTTGCAATAGCTTAAGGCTTTGTCCTGTGGCACATTCCTTAAGAAGAAAAAATAGAATACTCTCCATTTAGCCTTCCACCACAAGTTTAGTTGTTTTTGCAATAATTGAAACAAAAACCAGTAAAAAACAAAAGCAAATTAAACAATACGCGCTATAATAAAATAATAAGTATGCAATTAAATAAATTTGTCAAAATAATTATATATTGTGAGTTCATTCAAACAATATCATATACTAAATTATATCTGATAAGGGAAATTCTGAATCGTGTAAACTCGTTCACATGTGATGAAGCCGACGGTCCCAATAAACCCGTCAGCTTTACTTAGGCATTCAGTAAAAACGAGAAAGACGATATCATAGGCCGACGAACTCCACCTCTACACCCTACGACATCTATGTGAGACGACCAAAACACCTAGGCAGGATAGGATGCTGACGGAAGGAAGCTGACGGGGAGAAAGAAACTTGTGACGAGTCCAGCATGGCCTTACTTGGCCTCCATGAATATGTATATAAGGAAACATCTTGCGCCCCACGATTAACCCTAATCAATAGGATTCCTACAAGGAAAGGATCCCGCAAGATACGCGTATTAATGAGGATCTTCCCTACAAGGAAAGGCCCTCTCCGCCAAGGAACAGATACCAACTCTACGCTGCTATAAAAACCCCAAAACCCTCACAAGTCAAGGTACGCATAATTTTACCTCAACTCTGGCACTTTAGAGTTGTAAAAGTTCTTTGACTCAACCTTCGGAGGGTATTTGGCCTATACCACACCGGTACTCTCTGTAGGGTCTTCTTTTTCTATGTTGTGTAGGTGTTGTCTCGGGTACGTGAGAACCATGTAGCTTACTAACGATTTTCAGCATCAGTTGGCACCATCTGTGGGAATATAGGAAGTAAGCCATACTACTGCTTTCCAGACAAAAAGTTGCATGGTACTTACTCACTCAATAGTGACCACCAATAACAATCAAAGGGACGAACCATGTACCACCACCCTTGAGAGATAGGTTCAGACTCTTGCCGCAACAGTAAAACGCCTCACCAAGCAAAATCACAACCTAGAGGAGTAACTGCACCAAAAGAATGCAATGCTTAACACTGAGGAGGAAGACCAGGAAGGTACCGGCGCTGAGAGAAGGAACCAAGAGGGGCCGGAAGGCAATAACACCCCAAGCAGATAAGAGTGACAAGATACAAGCCGTCCATCCGTCACAGATACTGCTCCCCCATACATGGTCGCAGAGATGCAGATGATGAAGGAGAAGATGGACTTCATGATGAACACCCTTAAAGGACGAGTGTCAAA
This sequence comes from Quercus glauca, assembly GCA_023736055.1. NCBI lineage: Eukaryota > Viridiplantae > Streptophyta > Magnoliopsida > Fagales > Fagaceae > Quercus > Quercus glauca. Next base: position 41,323,882 of record CM043316.1, on the reverse strand, counting down.
AGACCTTGACGAGTTAGTCGGACGGATTCACCTTTTACCGCACCAGTCACTTCATTCCCCCTTCCACTGAAGTTCCATATGCCATAAGTAGAACCCTACGACGGGTCAAATGATCCCTTAGATCATCTGGAGTCGTTCAAAACTCTCATGCACTTGCAAGGCATGGCAGACGAAATCATGTGCCAAGCATTCCCGACTACGCTGAAGGGTCTTGCGAGGGTATGGTTCAGCAAGCTAACGCCCAACTCCATTAGTACCTTCAAGGAGCTGAGCACATAGTTTGCCTCGTACTTTATAGGGGGAATAGATATAATAAGTTCGCTGTGTACCTAATGAGCATCAAGCAACGGGAAGAGGAAACGCTAAGATCCTATATAACCCGCTTTAACAAGGAGGCTCTCTCGATTGATGAAGCTGACGTCAAGATACTAGTGGCTGCATTTACCAATGGGTTACGGAAGGGGAAGTTTGTATTTTCTTGTACAAAAACGACCCAAAAACCATGTTAGATGTACTTTACAAGGCTATTAAGTACATGAACGTAGAAGACGCACTGCTGACCGGAGAAGAAAAGCCCAAGAAGAGGGAAAGACAAGAGGATGCACGGCAAGTTAGGGGACAGAAGATGGCTAGAACCAAAGACCGACGGGAGGACAGGCACTCCAAACCCCCCAATGGGAGGTTCACAAGCTTTACCCCGCTAACTGTCCTAATCGAACAAGTCCTAGTGCAGATCAAGGATTAAGAAGCCTTGACATTTCCTAGTAAGAGGTCCAGAGACAAGTATTGCCGTTTTTACCGTGATCACGGTCATGACATGTCTGACTACTATGACTTAAAGCAGTAGATAGAATGTCTTATCAGACAAGGAAAGCTGCAAAGGTTTGTCAGCAAAGAGAGGACGGACCCACCACAAGAACAAGCTACCAGAAGGGAGAACAAGCGTTCTAGGCCACCCTTGGGAGACATAAGAATGATTGTAAGAGACACTGCAGCTTCTGGCTCATCTAAAAAAGCCTGTAAAACTTACCTCAGAATGGTTCAAAACATCCAGTTGACGGATTTCGTCCCAAAGATGGTGCGGGTCGATAACCCCATAATTGGATTCTCTAAGAAAGATGTTTGTTGTCTCCACCACCCACACGATGATGTGCTCATTTTTGGTAAGGGACTACAACACTCATCGAGTCTTAGTTGACAACAGGAGATTTGCTGACATCCTCTATTACTCGGTGTTCCAGCAGATGAGAATTGAGAGAAAATGGCTGGTTTCAACCAACGCCCCGTTCGTTGGGTTCGAAGGAATAAGAGAATACCCCTTCGACGCAATCACATTACCTGTAACGGTTGGTGATTACCCTCAGCAAAGCACTAAGGATGTTACATTCCTTGTTGTCAACTGTTCATCTGCCTACAATGCCATCCTGGGACGACCTACTCTCAACTCATGGAAGGCTATAACTTCGACCTACCATCTGATAATCAAATTCCCCATTGAGTACAAAGTAGGAGAGGTACGTAGGGATCAAGTGGCAACACACGAGTGCTACATAGCGATGTTAGAAATGGACTACCATATACAGACCATAAGCATAGAAGAACAGAAGACGATTGCAGAGCCCGTCGAGGGATTGGAATAGATACTCCTCGATAACTTGAGGCCTGAGCGAACGACTAGAATCGACACTCTCGCTAGTTCACCAATCCGTCAGGCACTCACCACATTTCTAAAAGAAAACCAGGACGTCTTTGCCTGGAGCCATGAAGACATGCCCGGGATCGACCCTTCAGTCATGGTGCATAGGTTGAATGTGTAGCCCACTTTTTCCCCTATCAGTCAGAAGAAGCGAATGTTCGCCCAAGAACGAGACTAAGCAATAACGGAAGAAGTTCGCAAGTTGCAAGATGCAGATTTCATTAGAGAAGTTTACTACCCCAACTGGCTAGCCAATGTGGTGATAGTCAAGAAAGCCAATAGGAAGAGGAGGATGTGCGTAGACTTTACGAACTTGAACAAGGCGTGCCCCTAGTAGGGGTGTCCAACAGACCCTGAGACCCGCTCAACCCGGCCAACCCACCCATGTCCAACCCGCCACCACTCGATCCAACAACTCCGGCAGTCGGACGCGGGTTCTGAACTCACCAATCCAACCCCACGCAGGTCGGTTGTCGGTTTTTCCTTTCGAAACCCGTGACACCCAACCCAAACCATGGCCTTTCTCTTTTCGATGAGTTATTACGAATTTCCCGACCATTTTTGGCGAGATCAGGTCCAAATCCTTCAAGATCCGGTGAGATATCGTCGTTATCCGACGAAATCTGGGCCAGATCTTGACGGATCCGGCCAGATCTAGGCCAGATCTCGATGGATTTGGCCAGATCTAGGCCTGATCTCACCAGATTTGGCCAGATTTCGGCCTGATCTCACCGGAACAGGCCAGATTTTGGCCCCGGTGATAAAACCTAAAACCGACCCGAATCGACCCGAATCAATCTGAAATAGATGAGACCCGAACCAAAAAATCCGACTAGATCTCCAGGTCAGTTTCAGTTCAATTTTTGATCCACCCGCCTCATTCGGGTCGAGTCTGAGTTAGGCACAAACCTAACCCAGCCCAACCCTTGGACACCCCTAGCCCCAAGGATAGCTACCCTCTCCTGCGGGTTGACATCTTGGTAGGCTCTACAGTTCGACACCAGTTACTGAGCTTCATGGATGCTTTTTCTAGCTACAACCAGATCAAACTAGATAAAGCTGATCAGGAGAAGACTTCGTTCGTCACCAACCAAGGTTTCTTCTACTACAAAATAATGCCGTTCGGCCTCAAGAACGCGAGTGCAACATATTAGAGGCTCATGAATAAGATGCTTGCACATCAGATTGGAAGAAATGTCCAAGTCTACATTGACGACATGCTAGTGAAAAGTCGAAGGGAGGATGACCATTTGGACGATCTCAAAGAGACCTTCGACACCCTCCGCTCTGACAACATGAAACTCAATCCGAGCAAGTTTGCGTTCGGGGTAACGGCTGGAAAATTCATGGGGTTCATGGTGTCTCGGAGAGATATCAAAGTCAACCCAGACAAGATCTAAGCCATAATGGAAATGGCACCACCAAGGAACATGAAAGAAGTACAAAGCCTCAATGGCAAGGTAGCCGCACTAAATAGGTTCAAATCAAGGGAAACGAACAAGTGTCTACCTTTCTTTCGCACACTGAAGAAGTCTTTTGAGTGGACGGCCGAGTGTCAATAAGCATTTGAAGATCTGAAGGCCTACCTCTCTTCCCCACCATTGCTAAGCCCCTCTAAACCGAGGAAAGAATTATTCCTCTACTTGGCTGTATCCCCAGCTACCGTTAGTGTTTCCTTAGTTAGAGAAGAAGATAAGGTGCAGAAGCTCGTATTCTACACTAGCTGAGCACTCCGAGGCGCGGAGGAAAGGTACCCACTAATGGAGAAGCTTGCCTTCGCTTTAGTTACCACAGCCCGTAAGCTCAAGGCCTACTTCCAGACCCACACTGTGGTCATCCTGACTGACAAGCTTTTATGGTGAGCAATGAGTAATCCTAAAGCCGCCAGACAGATGGCACTATAGGCAATAGAATTTAGTGAATTTGACGTACAATACAGCCCCCGTACTGCCATAAAAGGACAAGCGGTTGCCAACTTTATTACAGAGTTCACCATTATGGAAGGCCAGGGGGCAGAAGAACATCCTCACTGGATCATTCACACGGATGGGTCATCTAACAGGCAAGCTGGCGGAGCTGGTGTAGTGCTCCATTCCCCAAAAAGGGACGAGATCGAATGCATGGTTCATCTCGACTTCTCTACAATAAACAATGAAGCAGAGTATAGAACTTTAGTAGCAGGACTGGATCTCGCTAAAGCCACGGGGGCAACGAGTGTGATTGTGTATTGCGACTCCCAAATGGTCACCAGTCAGGTGAACAATGATTTCGAATGCAGAGGGGAAAAAACGAGAAGGCTGATCACCTTGCAAAAGCCGCCTCAACGGAACACATGCTTATCTCTAGTAAGGTACTTTCTTTTGTTCAGCTTTCACCTTTGATAGATGACGTCGGCATGCAGGAAATAGACTCGAAAAGCAATTAGACTACACCGATAGTTTCTTATTTGAAAAACAGCACACTACCTGACGGTAAAGAAGCTGCAAGAATGCTGAAGGTTCAAGCCACACAATTCGTTTTGATAAAGGATGTCTTGTACAAGAGAGGCTTCTCCCGCCCATACCTAAGGTGCTTAAGCCTTGAAGAAGCGGACTATGTCATTAGAGAAGTCCATGAAAGGATCTGCAGGAACCACTTAAGGTCGCGGTCGTTGGTGCACAAACTGATTCGGGCTGGATACTATTGGCTCACCATGCAGAAGGATACCCAAGCTTATGTCAAAGCCTACGACAAATGTCAGAGATTCGGCCACATCATCAGACAGCTAACAGAAGAGCTCACTCCAATAACAGCACCATGGCTTTTTACTTAATGGGAGTTGGACATCATAGGCCCATTCCCAATAGCGATGTAACAGTTGAAGTTCTTAATGATTGGCATAGATTACTTTACCAAATTGGTGGAAACTGAAGCCCTGGCCATTATCACAGAAAAGAACATACGGAACTTTGTATGGAGGAACATCATCTGCAGTTGCGGCATGCCTAGAGTACTGATCTCAGACAACGAGAAGCAGTTCAACAATGACTCGTTCAGAAATTTTTGCTCATAGTTGGGGATCAAGAATCACTACCCTTCGCCCGCCCACCCTCAGGCTAACGCACAGATCGAGGTGACGAACCGATCCTTGCTTAAAATCATCAAGACTCGGCTCGAGGGGGCAAAGGGTATATGGTCAGAAGAATTGCCAAATGTTCTATGGGTGTTCAGGACGACAATGAGGACGCCTACAGGAGAGACACCATTCCGACTAGCATATGGAGGCGAGGCTGTCATCCCAGCTGAGGTTGAACTCACAAGCTACAGAGTGGGAAACCATGACAAGAGCAAGAATGATGAAACTATGCCTTCGTAGCTTGACTTGCTGGATGAGGTCAGAGCAGCGGCTGAACAAAGATTAGTGCGGTATCATAACCTCATGGCCAAGCACTACAACTCAAGAGTCAGGCACAGAGACTTTCAGATCTCGTCTTAAGAAAGGTGACAGGCGATACAAGAGATCCCTCATAGGGAAAGCTAGGACCTAATTGGGAAGGACCCTACAGAATCGCTTTATGGCAGAGGAAGGGAACCTACCACCTAGAGACACTAGACGAGCAAAAGTTGCACCACCCGTGGAACAAAGAGCACTTGAAGAAATATTACCAGTAAACAACGACACAAAGAACAACACTCCTCATTTCCAATTTACTTCCTTTTAAGTTAATTTTTATTATCTATAGTACTTTCTAAGCCCAAAAGGCAACTTTTTATTCTTTCAAGAATAATTTTTACTTATGCATGCATCTATCATAATAAGAGGAGTTATTCAGATATGACCTGTGTGTATGTGTATACCTCTACGAAACTACATCTGTGTTTTAAGTCCACAAGTGGACAAGTTTATTATTAAGTCCACAAGTGAACGAGTTCATCCCATGGGGATGCCTTGAAATTATTAAGTCCACAAGCAGACGAGTTCATTATTAAGTCCACAAGCAGACGAGTTTATTATTAAGTCCACAAAAGGACGAATTCATCAGTAAGTCCCCAAGTGAACAAGTCCATTATTAGATGCCCAAGTGGACGAGTTTATCATTAGGTCTAGAAGTGGACAAATTCATCATTAAATATATAGGTGGACGAGTACGCCAAAGTAGATGGGTTCATCCTAATTATTCACCAAGTCCTTTAAGGGACAGGTACATCCTAAAAGATGGACAAACATACACATATCTCAAAGATCAAAACATAACAAAAAGTACTAAAAGTGACGAATGTAAAATGTTAAATAAATGCCATAAATAAAAAAGTGTTTACAACAAAGCCCAAAAACAAGGGCATTTACAACTGTTTGGAAATAAGAGTGGGTACATGAAAAACCAAGAATTAAAGCTAAACGTTCGGGGCGTCCTAGGAAGTTGGATTCTGGGCATCTTAAGCAGAGGAGTTTGGGGCGTCCTGGGCAACAAAGTTCAAGGCGTCAGGAGCAGGAAGGTCTTTAGCAGACAAGACCAAGGGAGTGATGAGCTTCTCAATGGCAAGTTGAGCAAGGACCACACTGTCATCTCTCGGATCCTGCTCTGTATAAGTGGAATCGTCGATCTCCTCGCTGACGGTGTCGCCAAATGCAAGAGTTGTCAACATAGGGTTGTCCATGGTGACCTTAGATAAGTCCAGGTTTGGGTAGACAGACCCAACCTGTTTCAGGCATTCTTCAAACCTGTCACTATAGTACACCACGCATGCATCGATAAGAGGCTGGGAAGCCTTGAACTCTGCTATGGCATCAGCCTTAGCCATTTAGACCTGCCCGTAAATGGTCGTCAGCTCCACCTCCAGATTCATCTTGGCCTTCTGCGCCTTCTCTTGGAGAATGGATTCTTGCTTCAATTTTTCTGTAACGGCCGTCAACTCGTTAAGGGTGCAAATGGCCTCATTGTACTGATCCATCTCCTTGTTATGAATATCTCGACGCTTCCGGAGCCGACGAATCACTCCCTCTCCAGCAACACACCTGTCCTAGAGTGCCTTCATGCGCACCGACGCCTAGAAGTAAAAACAACCGTCAGCAAGAGAAGAAAATTCGAAATAGAACAAAGTATGAGAAAAAACATACCCTAGCTAAGTCGAAAGGACCTGACGCCCTTAGGTCCTCCGTCAACTGCTCAGCACAAGGGTCCAAGTCCGTCTCCTTGATGATTGACTCAATCATCTCAATAGCATGTTCCTTACGCGAGAGAAGATGGCGTTCGGTTCCCTGGGTGACGAGACTAGCTAACGTCATTAGACCTTTACCAGCTCTATGGCTGGGCTTGGGGGGAGACGGCTGCTTTGGCTGTTTTTCAATAGTAGGAACGCCCAGTCCTTTCTTGAGCGGACGTTCATCCTTCCCGTCGCTCTTCTACTTAGACGTTCCCCTGCCAACGCCTTTTAAAGCTGACGAGGAGGCCCTCTCCTTCTTGTGCGCTGCAACTGACGCCCTTACCAAGGCTCTTTGCCATGCTACCTCCATTTCTGCGAAGGGTAAGAGACAGGCATTAGATAAGCAGATAAAAATAAGTACAACAGGAAGAAAGAAGCTAAGGAATAAGAACTTACGCCATTGGGAATATTTGTTTAATTTATGAGCTGAAGGTGTTGGCTCAAGACTACCGCAATAAACGTGCAGTGTATCAAGGGTGATCAGGTCCCTACACTTCCTTTTGTTAAAAGGTATCTCAAGCACCCGACAGATGAAAGCCTCATGCTCGTCGGTTATACGTGGACGAAAGCTAGCTGAAGAGGAAAAATGCAAACGACATTAAAAACTTAGACAAATAAATAAAGAAAAAGTGAAATGACGGATGGTGCTAGACCTGAATCCTCGACAATACCCCAAGTATTGTCAAAACTATGAGGCATCATCACCCACTCTTCCCGATAGCATACCCAGTCCGTCCCTTGAACAAAAAAGTATCTGCCTTTCCAATTTCTATTATAGTCGGGCATGCCAGACACCAGCCTAAGTGTCTTCTTCCTCGCTGCAAAATGATATATCCCCTGAGACGAGGAGATATGTTGGGGTCTGTAGCACCAAAAAAACTCGTCCACTGAAAGCTGACGGTTCCCCCCACTAAGACGACCCCAAAGGATTTTAGCCCCTATGAATATCATCCAAGCATTTGGGGCGATCAGGCTGACGGACATACCAAGGAAGATGGCCAACTGACGGTGTAGCACCATTAGAGGCAATCTCAATCCTATCGCGAACATGGCATCATACATGCCGATGTCTGCAGTCTTCCCAGAGTAGCACTTTTCATATTTTCTAGGCAGACGGATTGGAATGTTATCAAGGATTTGGTAACGACCCCTTAAGTTCTTAAAAATTTTGGTCGTCATCGTCGGCTTAAAGTCATTGACAATCCATATCATGGGAAGAATGAAGGGACGGGTATGACCATCCCCTGGACTTCCTAAACTTCCCTCCATAGAAGCTCCCCCATCGCTCTCATCCTTATCTTCGTCGTAATCTTCTCCCTCTAACTCCCCCTCGTTTTCTCTTTCACCCTCGTCGTACTCATCCTCTCCCTCTCTTTCCTCTAATTCCTCTCCGTCATAGTCTTCCTCTTCGTTGACAGGAGAGTGGTTAGACGGTTCCCTCTCTGACGACCAAGACAAGTGCTCCTCGGGCCCATGACCTGACGGGAAGACTTCGTCGTAACCTGCTCCCTCACGAATTGACAACTGCTCACTCGTCACTTCACTATCTCCTGACATCTATTCACCTACCAGCGACAGAGGTATTCTAACAACCTAAGTTGACAAGTCTCTCTATAGAAGTAACGACCAACTAGAAAAAGGGAAATGGAAAATGAATGAAAAGAGGAAAAGACTTACAAGGTTATAAAAAAAGCCTGTAGAGGTGACGGGATCAGCAAAGTAGACGACAACAAAAATGACAAAATGACAGCTCTCTCTCTCTAGATTTGCAAAAGATGAAATAAGGAAAGGAAGTGAACTATTTATAGGACAAAAATACACGAGAAATGAAGCGACGCTCTTGTTCAGAAACGAGGCCAACTAGCTTGTGCCACGTGTCCTAGCATTTAATGATAGCTGCTCGAGGAACCATTAATGAGCACCCCTTTTTCTGAATAAATAAAAATAATAAAAAAGCTACAAATTAAACTCCATAACCTATCAACTAATGCCGACAGAGCCATGGAGTAAGGGGCAGTTGATAAGGGTAATTCTGAATCCATGTAAACTTGTTCACATGTGATGAAGCCAACGGTCCCAATAAACCCGTTAACTTTACTTAGGCATTCAGTAAAGACGAGAAAGACAATATCATAGGCTGACGAACTCCACCTCTACGCCCTACGATATCTGTGTGAGACGACCAAAACACCTAGGCAGGATAGGATGCTGACGGAAGGAAGCTGACGGGGAGAAAGAAACTTGTGACGGGTCCAGCATGGCCTTACTTGGCCTCCACGAATATGTATATAAGGAAACATCTTTCGTCCCACAATTAACCCTAATCAATAGGATTCCTACAAGGAAAGGATCCTGCAAGATACGCGTATTAATGAGGATCTTCCTTACAAGGAAAGACCCTCTCTGCCAAGGAAAGACCCTCTCCGCCAAGGAACGGATACCAACTCTGCGCTGCTATAAAACCCCAAAACCCTCACAAATCAAGGTACGCATAATTTACCCCAACTCTGGCACTCTAGAGTTGTGAAAGTTCTCTAACTTAACATTCAAATGGTATTTAGCCGGTACCATACCAGTACTCTGTATAGGGTCTTCTTTTTCTATGTTGTGCAGGTATTGTCTCAGGTACTTAAGGACCGTGTAGCTTATTGACGATTTTTGACATCATCAATATCAATCATAGTAATTCACATTTTCCACTTTTTAATAACGTGTAATATAACTAATTCTCAAATATAAAACCACCTAAAGATAAGTTTCCTTAAATTGATAAAGCCTCTGAACAATAAGAAAGAATCGATTAGCGGACCTCCATTGAGTAAAGAATAAAAATATAGATTTCTTTGTCACTGTTTCCTATATGGATTTAGTCTTTTATAAGACTTGTGGATGTCCCAGATTATAATTTAGCTTTTTTTTTCTTTCTTTTTTTTAAATGGAAATCCTTTAATAGATCATGAGATTCTTATTTAATGTCTAAAGACCTTACCAATTAAACCAACACTCATAAAGAATGTAATAGTAATAGCAATAATTTATTTTCATTTATTGCTTAAAAGTCAGGATATAGTTACATTATGACATAAACATTTTTTTTTTGTAATTAATCTAATTAATTTATTATTAGTAGTAATTACTTAATAGAACATCCTCCTCCGATTAAACACTCATAAACCATGTAAATGATTTAGGTGTATTTCTCGATAATTAGGGAAAATTACATTTTAACACTCTAAATTATACCCTGATTACACTTTACATTTAAACTTTTCAAATGCACATTTTACACCATAAACTATAATCTTTATTACATTTTGCAAGCTGACATCAAGTTTGTTGTTAACTTGAATAGAAAAGTGTGATACTGCATAATAATAATAAATAAATAAATAAACATAATTGCTCTTCTTCTCAATTCCTTAAAAACAAATGAGAAATTACATTTTATCACCCTAAACTATACTCTAATTACTTTTTGCACCCTAAGTTTTGAATTTACTTCCAAGTTAACAACAAACTTAATGTCAGGGATGCAAAATGTAACAAAGGTCATAATTTGGAGTGTGAAACGTGCATTTGAAAAGTTTAGGGTACAAAGTATAATATGAGGTGCAGTTTAAGGCGGTAAAGTGTAATTTTTCCTAATAATTAAGAATTCTTTTACAAGTGCAGGTTGATCATTAATCATTATGAAGGGCAATTACTTATAATGTCAACTTGCAAGACTTCTTTTTTACGAAAGTAGTCTCAAATTCTTGTTACAGATTTTTTTTCTTTCTTTTTTTTTTTTTTCTTTTTTTGTTTTTAATTCCATACTCTTGTGGAAATTTGTATTCTAGAAAGATGATCCCATAAGAAACCACATTTATAATACAAAAGGCTCCTAAAATAATCCTCTCTCATGTTTCCTAGAAATACTTTCGTACAAACATGGAAAGTTTTTATTATATGGTATTAAATACGAATTGTAACTGTTTAAAATCCCAATTGGCTTCTTAAAACTTCAAACCACCATACATCGTTGACGTGATAGTCACTCCACACGTATAAGTGCTTGTAGGGTGTAGGGGGCAAAGGTCGGGGTTCAAGTCTCTAGGAAGAAGTTTCACACACATATACATTTAGATAAGGTTAAAGTAGAATTCTATCTAAGAGTAAAAACAAACCAAAAAAAAAACTTCAATTTTTGTTGAGGTTGAGTTGTGCAATATCTAACCCATTTATATCAAGATACCAAAATATTCTATAAAATCTAACGTGATTTTACCCATTTAACTCAAATTCTAAATATATATGATTCTTTGTGTTTAGTCCCATTTTATGATATTCACAAGCTCTTAACCCTCACTTATATGCTGCTGTTTGGTTGAAAAGAAAAACGCCTACTCACATTTTCTCTTCTACTAGTTCATCTAGTAAGTACTTTTAGAACACAATGAATAGGGAAGGTGGAAATCCTTCTGCTTGCTCCTCATGTAAACACCAAAGGAAGAAATGTGACCAAAACTGTGAATTAGCTCCATACTTTCCAGCTAGTAGGTATCATGAATTTCAAAATGCCCACAGGCTCTTTGGTGTGAGCAACATACTAAAGATCATGAACGCAGTTGAGCCGAGCCAAAGACAAGCCACTGCTGAATCAATCCTAATGGAGGGTAATGCAAGGAGAAATGATCCAGTGAATGGTTGTTTAGGTATTATCAATAACCTTAAGTCCCAAGTTGAGTTTTATGAAAAACAACTAAATATTGTGAATCAACACCTTGCAATTTATCGGGGGAGAGAGAAGCTCGAGCAACAAAATCAGAAATTAAAAAACTTAGCAAATACTTCTTCACTTGCATCAAAGCCACCATTAACTCCTGTGCAACATGATCAAATTGATGGGTTTAAGCTTTTGTCACCAATCCTGCCCAACCTAGTAAGATTATGATTTTATATTTTTTATTATTATTAAAGAATATATGTTTATGGTTAGGCAAATCTATTATTTGATATTTATGACTTACTAAGCAATTGACATTATTTTTCTGACCAATTTATTTTGTACAATTCCAGTCTTGTGAATATGAAGGTGACAAGAAAAACTCTGATGATGAATATAATTATCTGTCAACGTTGGAAGAAGATACAGATGTGAAACCGTTTGACATCCAGCCTATAGATCAGATGTTGGAAGCTTATCAGCACGAAAGCTTTATTACAAATTTTAATGGACCTGGAGAATCTAGGTACGTACAATCATAATCGTAATGTTCTTTTCGTTATCAATGATTTATTGCTTTGTTATTATCCCTTTGTGACATTCGATAACTATTTTTTATAATCATCACAACTAATAGATGTTATATGTCAATCTTCATCTGAAAAAGAACAAAATAAAATATTCATTATTTTATCACTCACTAAAGATTCAAAACCTATAAAATGAAAAAAAAAATTATTGAAAAGAAATAAATTATTAACGAAACAAGAATTTTTATTCAAAAGCAAAAAAAAAAAAATTATATATATATACCTGTACAATAATTTATTCTTCTTCATGTAAATTTGTGTGACAATAATAAAATATAAGAATGATTACTTAATAAACTACGAAGTTTAATATTGTTTACATGTTAACTCCAAAATTTTAAGCATATATATGTTCACAATATTGTTTTGAGAAAGTTACAACTGAATATTTTATGAGCCTATATTAACATAGATATCAGAATTCAAATGAGCTGTACTTGAGGTTAATCTACCTATAAAATTATTTTCACGTGAATGTAAGTAAAATCTTCGTTGTATATGAAAATGGCTTATTTGTAAGTTACAACTAACAATCGAAAAATGACATATGATCACTTACTAAACTACACTTAAGTTATTGTATACAATTATTTTTATGTAAGTCGTGTTTATTGTCCAATAAATAAATAAATAATATATATATATATATATAATATTCACATAAATGATTATTTATTATTTATATTGATCTCAACTACTCTAGTGTATGTGCTTTTAAATTGTCTTTCCTGACATCAAATCCCAGTTCTGCCACTGCATATAACTTATAGCACAATTTTTTGATCAAAATATTCACTAACATTACTCTTATAAGATATTTTCTTATGGATCATGTATAATAACTATTATATGTTATAATAGTTAAGAAATCAACTTAATTATATTACATGTCATTAGAAAGAGAGTAAAAGAAAGTTCTTAAAAATAATAAAATTATGTTTTCTAATATACAAAAGACTTTTTGTGCCACTAAGACAAATATCACTAACTTGTTATTAATTTCTTCCAATATTTTAATATTTTTCGTCAGGTCTTGTAATCTAACTAGTTGGCTCCTCCCGGTGTTTTCAATGAAAACATTTAGAATTCAAATCGCCTTACCCCCAATAATTGATATACGAAAAAAAAAATACTTTAATAATCTTTCTTGTAAAAAAATTGTAATATTTACTGTTCTTTTTTATAGATAAAAAACAAAGACAATAAGAGTGTATAATGATTTGATCATACTATATGTGTTTACAAATTTTAAAATTGCATGATATAGATAAACATGTTTTATACCGACTCAAGAATGAAAATATCTTTTTGATAATATAAAAATGCAAATATCCTTTAATTATTTTTTTACATTCTTGATTGTGTGTTATTAATTTTTTTTTTCATTTTTTTGGGACTTTGTTTCAATTATTGCAAAAGCAACTAAATTTGAGTAAGAATATCATATTTTAAATCAATTATTTCTCATATAAATCTTAGAAAAATGACATCAAAATTTCATTATACTTAAATAATTAATAAAAAAATAAATATATTTATCCTATTAGTAATCTTTTAAATTTCCTAGAATAAATACTATAATGTTGGTTATTATATGTCATTGAAAGGAGTTAAGAAATCTAAATGGTTAAGATTAATCTTAGTAAATTCACAAATATTTAAATTTTGATGGTTTTTATGTCAATTATTGTAACTCAAAGCAACTACATATGAGTAAGAATGTCATATCTTCTTCTTCATATCAATTTTAGCAAATTCACAAATAAAAATAGTTTCTTAATTTATAAAAGTAATTATATAAATTCCTTTAATATATATAATTAATGCACAATTATAAATAATTAATATATGCATTTACTCTATTAAATAATTCAATAAATTAATGTTTTGATATAAATGAAATCTTTGTTAAGGTGGAAGCCTAAATAAAGAGAATCTAAAAAAATATGTTACATGACGGAACCTCATACTCTATTACATAAATCTATACTTATATAGGGAAAAGTTAACAAATGCCCTAAAGGCGTTGGGCATTCGTTCAAGATATATTTTTAGGAACTTGTTATGGTAAAAGAAAAATTAATTAATTTTTTTTACAATTTTTTATATTTTTTTATAAAAGTTGTGTCAAAACTTTCTTAAAATGGTTTATTAACAATCTTCCTAAGGACATCCATTAACTTCTCATATATATATATATATATATAACAAACTATGAATTTTGTGCACAAATATACATGTTCTATTATATTGATCTCTTTACTTTGTTTCTCAAAAAAAAAAAAAAAAAAATTACTTTTTGTTCAATTAATATGAAGCCTTACTTTCAATAAATTTGATAATAATTCATCTTTATTAATAATTTGTAGCGCTGGCTCTAAAGCCCATGGTAAGCGACCTATGGAGAATGTTGGTGAGGAATATACAAATAACATCGTCAGATTTTCTGTGAAAGGGGAGGAAGATCAAGAGGATGGATGAAATTACATCCTCTCTCTCTCTCTCTCTCTCTCTCTCTCTCTCTCTCTCTCTCTCTCTCTCTCTCTCTCTCTCATGATGAGATTGAAGGGCAAGAACTTTTATTTTTGTTTGCGAAAAGGAGTGTCTAAATTAAATCTTAATGCAGGTGGATCTTCACTTTGGACTCTATAGCAATTTATATAATGTGAATCAATGGATTTTTTTTAAGGATTTTTTTTTTTTTTTTTTGGAAAGAATTTCAACCTATAGCATCCGCTTCTAATGATAGCTCTTTATCATCCGATCAAGACACCAATCAGTTTTTGGTGTAAACGATCAAGACACCAATCAGTTTTTGGTGTAAGCGAAAATTGAACCCCGGATCTCTTATTCAACCATCTAAGACTTTACCAATTGAGTTAAGTTTAAAATGCTTGCATCTTATTCTTCTTTGTGTTGATCTTCTTCACCTTATCTTAATCATTTTATGGTAATATATTCATATTATACATATAATAATTTATACTGTTATAATACAAAATAATATAAAATCTAATTTGTTAGATCTAAATTATCTCTTTTTTCCCTATATTAAAAAAAAAAAGTAGAGTTTTTTCTATTTATAAATTTTTACTGAAAACTTTGTAGCTCAACTAAGATTAAAACGTTCAAAGTTCCAATTCCCTCATCCCAAAATTATTGAATTAATACACACACACATAGATATATATATATATATATATATTTGTCTTTGCTTTGATTAAAAGGTGCATTAAATAAGGGCAAAATCAAGTACACATTAATTGGGGAATACAATGCCCCTAGCCTCTGCCAAACATTTTGGCTAACAACAAAAAAGACGGTTCCTTGCAAAGGATGAAAGTGCCATCAAAGTGACATTTTTTCTCTCCCTGTAAATCCTAGTTGCCTTTTCTGTGATTTCGTGTGAGGATCTTTAATCTAGAAACCGAAAAATTCATACCATAAGGTTAGACGGAGGTTAACAAACCCAGCAGTCGAGAACTTAACGATTGTAATCTTTAGTAACATATAAAACATCTTCGTTGTACAATTCCACAACAACAAAAAAAAAACAAAGATATTTACTTAGTACCAATAGCTACAAACAAAACACTAAACCTTTTCTCATATAACTCCGACTATTTACTTTACTAAACAGGAGGAATTCCACTTCGCATGCAATACAAATTCTACCAGCTGATAATCACACAATAGTTGCCACATGAATCCTCATTACAGATTTGTAAAACCCCGATTGAAATCATGTGTACTTTTGCTATTGAAGTTTTGACGTCAATATATCCTAATCCTTTTCTTACTAGAGGTACTGAAATTAGTAAAACTTCAGAACCAGCGCTTATGAATAGGAAAATGGAAACACACCAATTCCAGAAACACTTACCTACAGAAGGGAAATATTTTGACGACAAACCAGAAGGCTTGCTATTGGGCTGCAGTGCCAGAACTGGCACTTCTCCAAGCGGCAAGAGACGCGGCCTATGGGCAAACAGCCCTTCTTAACGGCCCCCTTGCTGCCTTGGGTAGAAAAGCACCACATTTTATTTTTGTTCTCAGAAAGTACTCATCAGTATTAGTTTTACTAAAATTTGAGCAGAAGATTAAATGGAGGTAATAGTTTTACTAAATTGAACATGACCCGGAAAGGCCCAAAGTAAACAGCCATTTCCCGGCCTGAATCTCTGGAGACTCAAGAAATTTCCTACACCCCTATCGTTGTCACCTTGAATGTCTGCAGAAGCATTACTACAAAAACATTGCTAGCAATTTCCCCGCCTAGATACAAAAGTCTCTAAATCCATATAGTAAGCTCCTACAAAGATTTGCTTCCTGTTATTTTACAGGTGCTCAAATTTTTCAGGACTCTCAAGCCTTTGAAGCACACGAAACCACATGCGACTTGAATTTCTCAAGCTCTGCTAGAACCTCCTCTTCGGGCCTGTAGATCAGATCGCTCATCCGCCATATCTGCACAAATTAATTTATTTTGCATATCAAGTGAAGTCCCCTGAAACAACTCAAGGAGAACTTTTCTATAAACTTAATTACAAATCAAAGATAGGACTGGAAAGGAAAGAGGTATTTCCTTTTTCTTGAATAAAAGTGGATTGAAAAGGTTACTATGTAAAGCTATTCATCTCACCACATTCAAATAATCAAATGAATATAATGGGTTGGACAAGCATTTATGAAATACTAAGTTCTAAAATTTTCATCACTATAACTCTATTTAAACGTTATTCTTCTTGTAAAACTCTTTGCAACTATCCTGCAAAAAAATTTGTACAGTGATATTGCAACGAATTATGGGATATATTTCCAAGCTTATTTCCTCCATTTGCATCGATCCTAACTCCATCTCTCATAAGTTGCCCTTCTTTCCCAGTGTGCAAGTTTAAATGACAAAGAATTCTTAAATTAATTTCCCTCCTGGTCACCTACATATTCATATTTTAAAAGCTTATGCAAGGAAATAATTAAATGAAAATCAACATCCCGATACCTGCAATGTCCCTCCTCCACCAGTGGTATCACAATCATCAGACACACTAACAATTGTCCAAGGATCAAATGCATTCCAATGGAAGTCAACAACTTTGTCCCTGCATAAAAGTGAAGACTTTATGAGTAAATCAGATAAACAAACGCTTTGAATGACTCTAGCTATAAACCTCAAAAAAAATTCATAATTATCTGATCAAACCATATAAGCCAAGACTTGTAAAAAGTGCAACACTTTTTTTTTTTTTTTTTTTGATAAGTGTAAAAAGTGCAACACTATATGCTAGGCATCTCATAACATGCATTGAAATTTCCTAAGAGAGAAGCAATCAAAGGTGGACTTTTGAAATTGGAATATATTAACTGTTACAGACAACATACATCAAATTGTCTCCAAATTTGCAAAGGTTTTTGATGCTACATGGAGATCTTAGCATATCTCATTCAGGAAAATATAATTTTAAAACAACCAATGCCTCTGATCAGCACTAGTCAAGTTAGCAAAGTAAAATTACCATGATGAAGCTTTCAATGAAGAGCAAGATTAGCTTTTCATAATTTGAAATTGTAAACCACCCCCTCTTGGATGGTGTATTAACGTCTATGTCAGCTTTTCTGTTTGAATGCATTCAAAATAAAACCCACTTTATAGATGCCCCCTATAGAAGAGGGGGGGTTAGAACCACCCTTCTAGTTACTTCATTCTCGATCTCTATTTGAAAAGAATCCTTAGGAAAATGATTTTTTTTTCTGCCAAGCTAAAACAATATAATATGTCGATGTCTCTAGTAAACCAAAGCGATTAGTTAATAGCTATTTTGCTTGTAAACTAAATATACATATGGATGAAGATGAGATGACAGAAAATACAGGATAGGAAGAAAGAAAAATAATAAGGTTGAAGAGATATGAAACAACAACCAACAAGTTCACTAAGGAGCATTTAATTGCCAATGAGCTCTAGCTCAACTGATACATCCACCCCTTAAAAGTTCTAGGGGGAGGTTGTGGGTTCACAAACCATTGGGTGGGTGTCCCCCACACCCACAGCCAAAAAAACAATAAGTGGCATTTGATTCAGGTCAATAAGTCAAGGAAACAATAAATAAATTAATATATCAAGTTGATTAGAATGTACATGATAGCTTGGTTCAGAAGAAGATTTGGTCGAAGGTACAACTGATAGTAGAAAAACAATCCTGTAGCTAAGACCTCATATAGCTGGAAAGTCTTTCATGAATGAGTCAATGGGGTGAGAAAAGCATATTCAAACCTGTGCCCAGCATGCTGGAAAAACAAGCCAGAAGGAGAACTTGGACTTCTTGCTGCTCGCTCTACCTTCTTACCAACCTGCAATATAAAATAAGAGATTGCCAAAGAGAGAGAAAAGATTATACATTTTAGCATACACACCCAACATGAAAAGCGGCAAAACAATCAACCAGGCACACAACCAGAAAAGATGCTGCATATAACTTTAAAGACAGGGCATATGTTATCCAAGACACATGTAATAGCAATGAAACTTGGATAAGTACAGGTCAAAGTTTTTACCTTCTCATGATCCCAGATGTTCAAGAGACCATCCTCTGCAGAACTTCCAAAGACAGATGACTTGTCTGGAGACCACTGGAATAGGAGAATAACAAAAGATACAGATTAGCACTTCAGGAAACAGATATACCTCCCAAAAAAGTAGACAAATAAGAATTAAGAAAGACAACAAGAAGATTCATTAATACCTGAACACAGAGAACAGCAGCTCTGTGACCCTCAAATTTATAGATAGGTGACCCAACTCCATTTGAAGTGAGATTTCGGCGATCAAACATACGAACAGAGTTATCTGCCGACCTGGACAAAAAGTACAACATTTGAATTTATCTTCTGAATTGAAGTAACTCCCTACCAGTGCAAACCATAAGGAAGGACCATCAAACCCAGAAGAGTATCACATGCCCAAAATACAGAGAAATGGCAAAATTGAAAGAAACACGAGATTATAACATACCCAGTTAGAATAAGGTTATCATCATGGGGATTCCAATCAACACAGTGAAGATCAGCATTATGTGCCTTTTCAACCTGTCACCAGAAACAAACCAAAAAAAAGAGCCAAATTTAATTCAACAGAAGCCAAGAATTTATCTTACAGAAATCTCCGAGATTCAAAATAGGCATTGATGATAATGCATAACCAAAAACCCCAAATCAAAAACAAAAAATAGCCATCATTGAAAAAAACATGGGGCACATAACCTTAACAGCTGGGCTAGAACCAACTCGTGCATCCCATAATATGAGGCAAGAATCATCACCTACACTACAAAACTCCTGTGCACTTCAGCAGAGATATAAAGGTGTCAGAAATAGGAACAAATTTTAAACCCCAAAAGCTAATATCTTGCTGTGATTAAAATGAAGAATAAACCAAAAGCACTCCACCAGAAGTTGCAACCTAGGAATTCAAGGTGGGGATTGTTGATTCTTAGAAACTGACAATATTTTATTTTATTTTTTTACAAGATTCCTGAGAATTCCAATCACATGAGCATATCAATTCCCATGATATGCAAGAATTTCAGCTTCCACCTCTGATACAGGGAACACCAATTCTCACCTTAAATATGGTGCATAAAGAATAGTTTTAAGCACATCCAAGCAATAACAATGTCAAGAC
This sequence comes from Quercus glauca, assembly GCA_023736055.1. Taxonomy (NCBI): domain Eukaryota; kingdom Viridiplantae; phylum Streptophyta; class Magnoliopsida; order Fagales; family Fagaceae; genus Quercus; species Quercus glauca. The sequence goes on along the minus strand of CM043316.1, from coordinate 41,304,026 downwards.
TTGGGTTTATAATTAGAAAGCATGAAGAAAATCACATGTTTAACATGAAACATAAACGTAAAATAGCAAATTCTGAGAGAGAAATAACAAAGCACTCCTGGATATGCATTTTACAAAGATCATGCAAATGTTACCTCGATGGACAGAATGCCACATCTTCAACTGTATCCTCATGCCCAATGTAGACACCCCGCGGTCCAACGGAAGGGCCATCAGCAGTTTTATCATTTCCTTCCCCAGGTTTAGAGTTTTGCTTAGTAATTGAGCCACCAGACCCCGTTGATATATGGTCCTGAATACTCCACAAAACCACGGACTTGTCTTTCCCTGCAACAAGAATCTTTCTTCAGATGAAGATGTTCATGAGTCTTTTCTTTTTTCAGATAAAGAAAAAAAAATCATTTCCTCTAAACATAATAAGACTAGGAAGGACAGCTTGTGCTGGAAGTCCAACTAATTTATAGTGATCTGACATTCAACAGGATTTATCAAAGGGCCACAGGCTATAATGCTTGCATATTATAAAATGTAATTTCACAAAACTTACACTTCCACAACAAGAAAACTCCGCTTGAACTCATTTCTATTAAACGTAATAAGAAAAAGGACAGTTCGTTCTGGAACTCCAAAAAACTTACAGGATGCAACATTCAACAGCATTCATCAAGGGCCACAGGCCCACAATAATACATTACTAACTAGACATCCACAAGGTAACTACACTTGAACTATTAAACATAACAACAAAAGGACAATTTGTGCTGGACTCAAAAAAAATTTACAGGGATTCATTATTCAACAAGATTCATCAAGGGATACAGGTCCACAATGCTACATTACATATTATAGAACATAAAATATCACAAAAATTACACTTCCACAACAAACTTACCACACTTGATCTTATAAAAAATGCCAACAAAGGTAAAAGATGACTTAATCATCATATGATATCCAACAGAGAATAAGGCACAGTTAGCTCACTTAAATTACAACCATGTTTCATCTTAGATATCAAAAGGTGTTAATTCATATCATCTATGGTTGTGGAAATAACTAGACAAAGATTTGCCCAACAGTTTCAACACCTAATTGAAATAGCAGAAATAATTAAAAATAAATAATCCACCTCCAGATAGCACATAGGGTTCAGTTGGGCACATTGCAAGAGCAAATTCTGCATTATCTTGATGTCCAGTCAAAATCTGCAGGAAGAATATTTCAATGTCCATATCATAAACAGAAAAAAAAAAAAAAAAAAAATACAGGCCATAGAGAATTTACATGCTGACATTTTTTTTAAAACTAATATCAAAATATTCTCAAGAAATATATTCTAGAAGGCCCACAATTTAATTATATTATCTAAACAGGTTGTGATGCAAGAATATCCAGAAGATAAACAAAAGAGTTGTGTTGCTACTATTTTTTTTTTTTTCCAAAGGATTGCCTTTGTTACTTCTTTGGGCTGTTCGTGTACTGTGGTTACCATTCCCTCATATATACATAGAGCTTCAGAAACAATATACTGACTAGACAGTTCTTTGTTTTTGGATTAAATTTCCCACACCACTGTCAAATTTTATTTTTTGTAAAATATCTCTTACTAACAGGAATGTAAACAACTGAATTTACTGGAACATAGCTCACACATTCCCAAGGCTAGAACCTGTAACCTCACCCACAACCCCATTGTTATGAGGGTAGTGATGCCATTTAGCCCAAAGGCCATTGGCTAAATACATAAACGATAACATCGAAAGAACAGAGAGGATTCCTCAAGTCATCAAGTACTACTCAAGAATTGATCTATAGTGGTTGGCCAACTTCACTGAAAACAAATACAGAGGACAATTTTACTTGAGTCTATGGTGGAAATCGGCCAACAACTACCTAACTTAACTAATCCTAAGGATTAGTTTCAACTTCTGAGTTCTTATAGCCTTTTTACAACCCACGGGAGCAAGGACTGGGAACTTCTCCAATCCAATGTTACCCATCCAAGTAACATGAGACCCAATGATTGAACAAAGGGCTGATTTCCACACATGTCCCCTAAACCAAATGCACTCATCGAATTCGTTTTTTGTAGTGGGATTAATCCCAGGGTTTCAAAAGCAACGCAATTGACATCACAATACAGATCCAAAGTGAAGCCCTTTGTTCAGATAATAATGGATGAATTTTCCATCAATGGTAATTTAAGAAGAAATTAGAAAATAAAAAATAAAATACGCACTTTATAATGAGAAAAAAGACTTTCTGACAGTAACTATGTACCAAATCTGGACGAGAATTCGTAGCTCCAAGGACAGCATGACGGTTTGGTTGAGCTTCAACATCCCAAATGAGAACCTGAGTTTTAGTAAAATCCAACAATGAAAAACATAAACATTTCAAATTAATGAAACATAGAAATCGAAGACAACTATAATACCCTCAATCCAATATATATATACATGACAAAATTAGTAGTTTAGTACAGCACATACATCAGGACTATCAGTATGAGTGGCCACTATCTTAGAGTTCTGTGGCAGTTCCCTGATTCTGTTCACCTGCAAAATGGTACTCAATAATTACTGCAATGAGCACCAAGTGATTCAATAATATGCAGGCACTTCCATCATCTATGACAGTAGAGCTAAAAACGAATAAAATTGGATAAAGACTCAACGCAAATAGCCTTTTCATAAGAATAATTACAAACATAACTTCGTAAAATATCTATTTTCCACTGGTTTGCACAAAAATAACAGTGGCATGCTTTCAAATTAGATTCAATACAAGGTAGGACCAGAAATAGATATTCCTCTTTATTTTTGTGCAGGTTGGTGAATATATATGTGCAATTAATGAATGCACGGCTCATACCTCTCCAGGATGAATGATGGTCTTGAACTTCTTTACAAATGGTGAACGTGCTTCTTCATTGAACTGAAAAATAGAGAAATTGATGGTAACGGAAAGAATTTAGCTGTGTTGCATAACCTCATTGAAAATAAAGTATTGCACAAGAAGGAAAATATATAATAAAGCAGAAACATAATATAATAATGAGTCACCTGGGATATGTGCTCTGCGGCTGCAACCCTAGGTTTGACCACTTCACAATTTGCAATGACCAGAGTATTTGGAACACTACCATCAGTCTGACAACAAAAGAGAAGAAAAAGATTTATATGAAAAAAAAAAGGCACATAAACTTGTTTAGTACAAGACAAGCTAATAACAAATTGCAGCATTAATATCAGAACAGAGTTCAACAATAGATCATATGAGTGTTAGAGATTTACAATGATAAGCACACACACACAAGAAACACTTGTATATAAAAAGCTCTTTTAGCACAACTAGCACCTCCTGGTGTTTCCAGCGGAGACATCTAAGGCTCAAATTCCCCCTCTCTCATTGTAACTATCAAATTATCCAAAAAGCTCTTACCTTGACAGTTTATTGTCAAAGAAATACATTTTAAGATTCATATCATCTAAAAATCAAATTGATTCTTTGTGTCTTACAACAGGTAATTGAAATTGAGAAGGAAAAAAAAAAAAAAAAAGTATGCATGAAATTTCCTAGCACTGCCTTAATATTTAAAATAGGATTATGATTGTAGAATAGTCTATTTATCTAATTGAGACAATGAGAAAATTTTCAAATTCATAAACTTGTTTAGTCAATCAAACATACTTAAGTGGCCACATATTTAATTTAACAATTAGAGCACTGCATCAGTGCTTGTATGATAAAAAAATGTACCACATTTTAGCCAACCAAGCCTAAAATTCACCCACATCAGGCTGTTATAATAACCATGTAAATTTACACTGACCCTATTCATTTTGTATTTAATTTTTTTTATTCTTTCTTTATTAGAAAAGAGAAACAATTAAGAAAATAAAATAAAATAATTAAAATTTTAATGAAATGTGACGAAAATAGAAAGAGAAAGAGTAGCTTCTTATGCTAAAATAAATAGGTATTTGTGCACGCTCTTAAATTAGATATCTATCACACAGTAATTATAGCTAATAAAGCAATTAATTGGATTGAATTGATACGAGCAGAAAATACCTGTTCAGAGAGATAGAGACGCTGGCGATTCTTGTAAGTAGCTTGCTCCAGCTGAGGGCCCCACCTATATTTAAATCATTGAGTTCAGTCAGTCTTTAAATAAAGCCCTAACAATAAAATATATATATATATATATATATAAATAAATAAATAGAAAGCAGAAACAAAACCCTAAGAAATGAGTGAGTGAAAGGGAAAAAGGAAACGAAAACCCTAGAAATAGAAAATACCGGCAAGAGAGAGAAGGCCAAACGAGGTTGTGGTTGGCGAGCCAGTCGTAGAGAACAGGGACGAGGGTTTTCCACTGAGTGTACTTGTCGTCTACAGCGGATTGTTGCTGTTGTTGCTGTTGTTGTTGTTGTTGTTGCTGTTGTTGCTGTTGCTGGTGGTGCTGTTGCTGAGCCTTCTTGCCTTCCTTGGGCTTCGCAGATTCGTCTTTCTTGTCTTCCTTGGGTTTCGGCTTCCGGCCCCGAGTCTCCTTCTTCTTCACCACCGGCCCTTGCTGCTGCGACTCCATTTTCTTCTTCTTCTTCTGCCTTGCTCAAACTTTTTAACGCTGTGGAAAAATGGGGGAATTTGTGTGAAGAGAGAAGAGAGCGAGTGTCCGTGTGAGTGTTTATGCTTATGCGTGCCTGCCTGTGCGTTGCGTCAAAGTCAGACTCAGAAAGCAGTTTAAGCCTAAAGACGATAAACAATTGACAAGTCGTGCTCACTCATCTTGAGTGGCCTGGGCCTGGGCCTGGGCCGGCTTCAACTATTTATTAAAATAAAAAATTATGCAAATTATACTTTCTTTGACCGAAACTTATTTCAAATTTTTAATTTTATTTTTGTTTGACCAGTCTTTTAGGGGCTGTTTGTTTTTTTTTTTTTTTTTTTTATTTTATCACTCGTCACTCTTCACTCAATTTTTATCGCTCATCACTCATTATTCATCACTTAAAATACTCCAATTTCCCTAACCCCACCTGTTATGCACTCATCACTCAGTTCTGATGGTGACTTTGTTTCAAAAATAATAATAATAATAATAAATCAAGATATGCGGTTAGTTACTTTGTTTCAAAAAAAAAAAACTCCAAAAAGTCAAATATTGCGGCTGAAATTTCAAAAGTTGTGATTTTAATTACGAAAATGTCATTGGAAACTGAGTTTTGGAAACTAAAAACACCTAAAATGTGTTTTCAGTTTCCATAACTCATCACTTAAAAATCAAAGAATTGAGTGATGGAAACAAAAAGTGGAAACAATGCCAAACAGACTTCTCAGTCGTGAGACTCACATATTTTGAGTTATGAGTGATGGAAACAGAGTTATAGGTGATGGAAACACAAAAACCAAACAACCCCTTAAACTTCAAGTTTATTTAATTATTTTTTTTTCTTTTTATGTTTACACTTTTTTCAAATTTATTTTTATTGAATAAATAAATATATATATATATATATATATATATATATATATTTATGTCAGAAATCTTATTTTATTAGTTAACTATATACTCCTACTTAACAGTAATCTTTTAATAGAATTGAATAAATTTGAAATTTAGTGAACTCAATTTAACAAAATTAAAGTTAAAAGTCCAAAATTAATTTTAGCCAAACTTAGATGATACAATTTGAATTTTAGCCAAAATATTCATGTATTTTAAGGTGTGGTAGGATAAGATTAAATTTTTTTTTTTTTTAAACAGTTTATTTCAACAAAATAAACTAACGAAAATAAACTAGTCCAAACATATTCTTTGGAAAATCCTATTTTTTAAGGATACATTATATAATACATTATTTCTTAAATAAAAAGTACAATACCAATTTTAAAAATTAATTTTTTTAATTTAAATTCAAATAATTTTTTTCAAAACAGAATATTTACTTTTCAAACATTCCTTTTTTTTTGTTTTTTATACAAGACTTTTCAAACATTCCTTTGATAAAAGATAATATGGGGAAGCTACAAAATTTGTATCTTACCACGCTTTTGAAATGAATAATCCAAAACTGGCGAATTTCCTTCCTTGTGATAGATGCACCCAAAACTAGGACTTTAATCTTGGCCAATTTTTTAACAAACTCCTAGACTATAATATTCATGCAATGTAAATGGGAAGATTGTTAATAGAATTCCATAATTTCAATTTTAAATCAAAGTATAATTTCCCTCTCTCTCTGTCTCTCTCTCATTTTTTACTCTAAAAAAACGCAAGTATCATTTTTTATTATTATTATTATTATTTTTTTTTTGCATCAAAATGAATAACATGAATCATCATACCAACAATATCATCATCTAGGAGGATAGAAAACCATGTCAATGTAAAAAAGAAAGGTCACGCTCAAGCCATTATGGGGAACATTCCCTTCCATCTAAATCCTCCAACTTTCTCCAATTCTCTTACATTTTTAACGAAACATTTAACACGTGCTTGCCCATGATATTATAAATGTCACTAATCTCAACTGGGCTAAAAACTAGAGAGAATTAAAAGATTTACATTGGAGGGAAGAGCCACTCCCAATTGTAACATCTTAGCCTAAGTGCATGATTAATTTATGGATTTATATGCTTGTTATTATCTTAATTAATTTAAATGCATAAGACTTTGACATTTTGAAGTTATAAAAGATATAGGCTTTTTTTTTATGTTATGGAAAGAACTTTATAAAGGTAAGGGTTACATGCAAAGTTATTTTAGTATTTGGGACTATCTAGAATATAAGGTTATGGAGGGGTGGTAAATGTAAATTCTAAAAATGTATGTGGGTGAGTCATCCACCCTATTACCCTTAGCAATACACGTGCCCCACTCAAAACTTTCTTTCTAATCTTTCTCTACTGCACCAGAAAATGGTTTTTTTTTTTTAGATAACACTTATTTTCAAACAATTTTGTTAATTAGCACGTTTTCAAAACTATTTAGGAAACTAATATCTTGAGTTCTATATACTCGATTTTGGATTGCTAAATCGAGTCTGTTAGGTTCTAATGTATTAGAACTTCAATTTGTAATGTGTTGGCAAACCGTGATCAAAACATAAAGTCTAGGTTTAAGCTTGCTCAAAGTGTGTTTACTTGTAAAATTAGAATCAAGTGATTACAAAAATTATTGGACTAAATCTGCAAGGCTCGATCGATCGAACCACGTGCAAATTTATTTTTCTGCAGAAATTCCAATTTAGCCCAAGCGCGTTTGATGTGTAGGGTTTTGTGCATTTTAGAAATCATTTGTGAGTTATGTGTTGAGTCTTTTGTGAGATCTAGAGGTGTTTACCTTTATACACACACGTAGGGTTATCAAGAACAAGATTCATGTTAAGAACTTAGTGATCTCTTCAGTTGTTGCATAAAGAATTTTAAAGAAGATCTAAAACCTTTGAGAGAAGTCTCAAAGTCATAAGTATGAGAACTTGTAATTGCAGTTGATCAAAGAAAGAAGTAGTCCGTGGACTCGGAGCTGTCACGTGGTCGTGGTAATAAGTTTTCTACATGAGGTAGCAATAGGATGCTAGTGGTCTAAATTCTATTGTAAAAACTTCAATTCTTTCATTATGGATTTGTTTTACCTTGAGGATACTAGATTAAATCATCTCTAGGTTTTTTATCGGTTAGGTTTTCCTGGGTTATCATTTCATTGTATTCTTTATATTTCCACATTATTTACATGATATGAATTTATTGTGTTAACCTAGAACTAAATAATTTATCTTAGTAATCACTTGGCTAAATAACTAGGTTAAACAACTTGTGTTAAGGGGTCTAAAAACATACATGTGGTATCAGAGCGGGTTAGCTCTTGATTTAGGTTATTATACCTAGAGTTGGTCCTTGATCCCTGTTATCATGGATAATTTTAAGCGTCTTATTTTGTTTTAATTGTGATGTTTTGAATAAAAATGACACTATTATTTCAGTTAATCTTTTTGAGGCTTGTGAAAGGAATTTGCAGGATTTTAGTCTCTCTCAAAAGATTGGTGTAATTTCTCAAATACACTCTGATTCTCATAGATTTTCACTTACAAAGCCGAAGACTCGTGCTATATGGGTGAGAAAAAACTTGCTAAGGTGAGTGTTGTTTACTTGTCCCTGATTTAATTCTTTCAATTATTTGTGGACATGTTTTGTTTCTGTTTTTATGTCGTTTTGTTTTTTAGGTTGTTTTTATTTTAAAAAAATCCAAAAACATTGAAAATTTTCAAAAAGACAAAAATATTTTATTTTGTGTCTAGTTTTATTTTTCTTGAAGATTACATGAATTATGATATTTCTCTCTTGATTTAGAACATGCTTGACATTGTAGAGAAACTTGAATAGTATGTATTACTCAACTAAGTGCATGATTATTTTGAGATAAATATGATTTTATATGAGTATGTACTAGTTTGTACATGTACTCATGAGTTAATTAAGAAATTAATATTTTTTATTTGTGTACTATCTATAGCTTAGTTTAGAACTGTCATGCATTGTTTTTTTTGCATTTTAATCATTTAGCATAATGTGTGCTTTTAATTTTGGTCATAAATTTTTTTTTTGGAACCAAAAAGATTTTTATTTCTTTTGTATTACACATCATGGATGTGTAGTTAAGGTTGGCCATATTATCTTTACATAACATGCTTATGTATCTTGATTAGTTTGGATGAGCTTATTTTTCTGCAATTTGCTAGTTTTAGCTATGTAGTGCATGTTGTGTGGGAGTTGTTTATAGTTTTTGATCACATAATCTTGATTTTGAAGTTACATGCTTTGATTGTAAGGACTAAAAAATCTAAGAGAAAGGCATAAATAACAATCTCACTATTGTTTACTAGCCAATTATAAACACCTTAGTGCATATTGTAAGATTTTGTGCTCGAAAAAGTGTAACACATGCACAAAAAGAAAATAAGGTGTAGCCTTGAAATATATATAAAAAATAAAATAAAAAAAATTCATGTAAACAATAAGGCTAATGTAGAAATTGTGATTGATTACTATCTATATATTACCTCACATGTATCTCAGGTTGTTACTAGTTACACACACTTCATAAGTTATTTTTTGCTAAACTTAGTACATGAAATTGTGTGTGAATCTAGTATGGCCATCCAAGATTATGTTTTCTATGGTGTTTGATGCAAAATATGGTTAAGGGTTAGCAAAAATTGTGTTTTTGATGATTAAAATTCTTTGTTTTGAAGTTCTGGGATAAAAACTCATTTTTTTAAAAACATTTAAACTCATTCTCATGCATTTCATTCATGAAATTACTTAGGTTGAGTTGTTTCTGCATAATCTTTTGCATTTTTTCAAAAATTCAAATTTCCAAAATTTCGATCGATCGAATGTGTTTTTCGACCGATCAAAAATCCCTCGATTTTTAATCATTGCTTCTACCTGACTCAATTGATGTTCAATCAATGCTCTACCAATTGAAACTGAAAAATTTTCAGTTTCTAAGTTTTTTTTACCAAAATTTTTTCATGCATTATTTATGTTTAGGATTCACATGCATTGCAATGTTTTTTGTATCCATCTTGAAGTTTTGCAATCATATCTCGCATTGTTTTCACACATAACATGCATACACTTTGCTAAATTGGGTACTCAACTTGATTTAAAAATTAATTGATTAATTTTTTAGTTATGTACTTTTTAGTATATGCTATTTTTATGTGTGAACTGTAGAAAATATTTTTCTAAAGAGATATGATGGATAATAATGTGTAAATATTTTCTCTACTTGATTTGAGTTCAAATATCATCTGTTTATGGGTCACATAGTGTCAAGTAGGGTCACGGCCGGGCTGACACCTCCGACGGGTCGGTGACGGGTCTCAAACCATCAGAACAGACTCCGGCAGGTCGAGTCGCGGGTTTCGTCCTCAAAAACCCGAGCCACCCGACCCGCCCGACAAAACCTTAAAGAACGACTAAAATCACGTAGATCAGGCGACGATCTGGCGCTTCTCAGCTCCGATCAGGCCAAGTTTGGGTTCCCTTCACTCCGATCTAGTCTCTTCCTTACTCAGACATGCTTGATTTCGGCGAATCCAACCCAGATCTACTTAAACTCGGCTAATAATCCGGTGAGCCCGACCCCAACTCGGCCAAATCTTGGCCAAATTTTCATAGATCCAAAGGAATCTCGCCCAACACTTTTAAGATTCGGCCAAATCTGACAAGATCCGGCCAGATTTCGGCCAAAAACCAGCGAATCGAAAAACCCGAAACCGACCGATTTACACCCGAAACCCGATACGACCTGACTCGGTTGATCTGAACTTTCCGACGGGTCGGTTACGGGTCGAAAATTTCCCCACTCGATAATATTGGGTCAAGTTCGGGTTGGGCACAAACCCAACCCGGCCCGACTCGTGGACACCCCTAGTGTCAAGTTTGCATTTATTGAAAAAGAGAATATTTGTGTTCATGTGTAACCTCAATTTTTTTTAGTTTGGTTTGTGTTTTTACTTTTCCTCACCTCCTATATTTTCTCCGAAACTTGTTTTGTTTTTCCTATTTTTATAGGGGGAGAAACTTGTTTTTATCCTTTATTGTTTATAGAGGCAGTTGTTGCTCTTCTTAAGGGGAGTTGTCTCTATTTTCTATAGAGTTGAATTATTTTGTGTTCCCTTAATTCTCTCTTATTCTCTATTGCATGTGTTTTCTGTCTACCTTCTGATTGGGCTGTCTTTGTCAATACATGACAAAAAGGGGGGAGAAATAGATGAAATGTGGGAATCCTGTTTGTTTTGTTTAGGGGGAGTTGAAATTGTTTTTGAAAGGGGGAGAAAATAAAATTTTTGGATGTATCTAACTTAGAGGGAGAGTTAGTTTGCATATTTGTTATTTGCTTTAGTTTGAATATTTATTTTTTATATGTCTTTCTTTCCACACATGCGTTGATGTGTTCTTTTGAGTGTTTCAGGAAAGACAGGTACATTCTGATCAAGATCTTCTACCTCTACTTGTAACTTCTAGGTTAGGAGTCTTAGATTGGGATTTGTGATGTATTTGGGCATTTTATTGTATATGGGCATTATGTTGTATGTGTGTTTTGTCACGGATTGCCAAAGGGGGAGATTGTTAGGTTTTGAATTTGTAATGTTGGCAAACCATAACAAAAACTAAGTCTCATTGGTTTAGAATGGTCTACATTGAAGTCCAAGACAAAAAACTCAAGTTCAGGATGAAAATAAAAAAAAAGAGTTACAATTTGTTTCGTTCGATTGGTACTCGATAGATCGAAAGTCATTTGATTGGCACTCGATCAATCAAAAGTTAGGCAATTCGTCACAAAAAGGAGGAGTACATGCACATGGATAAGGGGAGTTTTGGAGTTTATAGATTGCATCTAGGAGCTTTATGATGTATTTCTTTTTGGCATTGATGTATTCCTTTTTATGGGTTGTCTATGTTAGGGGGAGACATTATGTTTTGTGTTTAGCTGTTTTATGTGTTTAGTTGTTTTATTGTTTCTTGTTTCACATATGGTACATTTGATTATTGATTTATATTTATGAGGTTATTCATGGTATTTGTCTTTTATTTTTGTTTTGTGAAATCAAGAAGTTTAATTTGTTTTACTTGTATTTTCCACACATACGTTTATGTATTTGTTGAGTGTTTTAGGAACTTACAAGTTAATTCAGTTGTGGCTGCTGTCTACTTTAGCACCTTATAGATAGTAGTTAGGTTGTATTGTGTTTAGAGCTTTTTAAATTTGAATTGGCTGTTTTTAACTTTGAGCATTTTATTTTTGTGATGTGTTTTGTCACGGATTGCCAAAGGGAGAGTTTGTTAGGTTCTAAGACTTTAGGAACTAATATATTAGAACTTCAATTTGTAATGTGTTGGCAAACTATGATCAAAATATAGAGTCTAGGTTTAGGCTTGCTCAAAGTGTGTTTACTCGTAAAATTGGAATCCAGTGATTGCAAAAATTATTGGACTAAATTTGCAAGGCTCGATTGATTGAAAATTAGATTCGATCAATCGAACCACGTGCAGATTTATTTTTCTACAGAAATTCCAATTCAGCCTAAGCTCATATGACGTGTAAGGTTTTTGTGTTTTACTCCAAGTATAAAAGGAAAAACCCTAGCTACGTTTTAGAAGTCTTTTATGAGTTGTGTGTTGAATCTTTTGTGAGATCTAGAGTGTTTACCTTCTACACACACTTAGGGTTATCAAGATCAAGATTCATGTCAATACTTGGTGATCTCTTCAGTTGCCGCATAAAGAATTTTAAAGAAGATCTGAAATCTTTGAGTGGAGTCTCAAAGTCACAAGTAGGAGAACTTGTGGTTGCAGTGAATCAAAGAAAGAAGTAGTGTGTGGACTCGGAACTGTCACGTGGTCATAGTAGTAAGTTTTCTTCACGAGGTAGTAATAGGATGTTAGTGGTCAAAGTTTTATTGTAAAATCTTCAATTCTTTTATAGTGGATCTGTTTTACCTTGAGGATAACTAAGTTAAATCATTCCTAGGTTTTTTACCAATTAGGTTTTCTTAGGTTGTCATATCGTTGTGTTCTTTATATTTCCACATTATTTACATGATATAAATTTATTGTGTTAACCTAGAACTGAATAATTTATCTAAGTAATCACTTAGCTAAATAACTAGGTTAAACAACTTGTGTTAAAGGGTCTATAAATGTACAGAGTCCATTGAACTCGATTTCAACGTTTTGTCATATGAAACTCGAGTCCATAGGACTCGATTTCTTTAGCAGACTACATCAATGAAGAAATCCAATGATTGATTCTCCAAGACATGGACGATGCCTTCAAAGAAAGAACAGAAGCACCATAAAAATTCTCTAAGAATTAACAAGCTTAAGAGAATCCGCACCAGAAAAGTTCACCCAAAATTAACAAGCTTATGAGTATCTAGATGGTTGTCTCAACAGAAAACCAAATTTGTTCATCCACACAGCTTTATCAAGATAGTTTGCATTTTGCAAGCCTTCATCATTCGAGCTTTTCTATAAGCAACAAACCCAAACCACTCCATGGGGTTGTGTTTTGATTCTTCGTCATTCCAGCTTTTCTATGAGCAACAAACCCAAACCGCTCCGTGGGGTTGTGTTTTGATTTTGGGGTATTTTTTCTGATTTTTGGGTTTGGGTTTTTAAGAAATGGGTTTGGTTGTTGAGGTTTTTCTTTTTTGGTCAGATTCTCCTTCTTCTAGGTCAGATTCTTCTTCTTCTTCGTGGATTTGGGTCTCCGCGGGGTTGGTTAATTTGAGTCTTTATGGGGTTGGTTGCAGATTCTTCTTCTTCTTTGTGGATTTGCTTCTTCTTCTTCATGGATTTGGGTCTCCTTGGTTGGTTGCAGATTTTTCTTCTTCTTTGTGGAGGGATTTAGGTCTCCGTGGGGTTAAGTTTGCAGTCTGCTGAAGAAATTGAGTCCTACGGACTCGAGTTTCATATGACAGAATGTTGAAATCAAGTTCAAGGGACTTGATTTAGAATACCAAAATCGAGTATATAGAACTCGAGATATTAGTTTCCTAAATAGTTTTGAAAATGTACTAACTGACAAAATTGTTTGAAAATGGGTGTTAGTTTGAAAAAAAAAATCCCCAAAATGTATATCCCTTGTTCTTCTTTCTTTTCCCTCTTTCTTTGTTCTTGAATCGGCAGCACAATCTCACACCAACAACCCTCCTTTCTCTCACCAAGATTTTATATATATACCTCTCTTTTTCTCACACCAACAGCCCCTTCTCTCATATGCCTTTTCTCCCTCACCGAATATGTATCTCTCTCTTTAAGAAGAAATCAAACTCTTACTAAAGTTTTAGCTTCAGTTGTGGGTAAGTAAATAAGATTATTTTTTGTTATGGGTAATTTTAATGGTGTAATGGTTTGCTCTAGTTTCCCTTCTATATTCTTTAATTTGATTGTTAGAAGCTGGAATTTGTGGTTTTATGTTAGCAAGTTGAAACATTGAAGATATTATGGTCAATTGGATGCCTATTAATCTATTCTAACATGTATAGTATATGTATAAAAATACCCACAAGAAATGAAAGCCATTTGCAATTATTTGATGATTTTGTGAGAAATGTGTTAAAGTTGTCACTGTGACAGATTCAGTGTTTACAACATGAAAAAGTTGGATTAAATCATATTCTATAAATTAGGATGCTAGGAGTAGTTCTTATGAATTCTAAGACACACATAGTTGTAATGGAAGTGGTCTCACAGCAATTGGATCAATATAGAAATAATGGTTTAATTTCTAAGTTGAATGAAATTCTATTAGAACAGATTTGAGTACGTTGTCTTGTATGATTTTTAGTAAATCATAGTTTTATGCTTTGACTTTGAAATTGATATGGTATCTACTAGACATCTAGGGGAGGGTCTCTGTAAAATTGCATGAAAATTGGATGTGAATGGATAGCCCATTTGTATTTTATAAATGAGGTATATGCTGCTGAAATAAGCAGTGAACAGTAAATGATATACCTAACTTTGAAGATTTAATTCTAAAGTTAGGGCGAATGTTTTGAGCTATAAATTAGTATGCTTATCTTTTGGTATGTTTGGATCATAAATAAATTTTGTATGCCTTAGTTTCTCTATGGTTTGGTACATTAAGTGTTTGATGAATGTATCTAGTATTATGGGAATCTTTGTGTGGTGGGAATTAAGATTTTCTTGAGTTTGAGTGTTAGGTTGTGATTCATGTATAAGTTGAAATACTTAGGAAGATTTGTTAGTAATAAGTTTTGGTCTTTCATTAGGTGACGAGAATGAGAACGTGGACACTTGAGCTCCTTTTATACAAATCTCTTGCGTCTTCTATTTTCAGAAAAGGGATATGTGACATGTGCATTTGAAAGTATAAGGATTATTTAAAAAATTTATTATGTATTAAAACCTTTTAATTAAAGATATTACATATAAGCATGATTTAAGTAAAGATATATGTTCGTGAGTTGTTGAATCTTATATATATGATAATTTTAGCATTTTGATGCTATTACTTATATCATGAACATAATATTTAAGAATAGGCGAAAACCACATTTTAATCCCTACATTTTCACCCTTTTCCATTTTGGTCCCTAACTTTTTTTTCCATCGATTTTAGTCCTCATCCTGGAAAACGCTTCTCGTTGTTGTCCCTACCGTTACATCAAAGACGGAATTTGCTGTGCTAGCAAATGGCATAAGTCAAATATAATAAAATAATGCCACATAAACCACGTGGCTTTCCCACCCATCTCAGTTAGTCCCATTCCCGCCTATAAGAGATCATGTGCCCCTCACGTGATGTTATAAACTTTAAAATCAACCCAGCTCCTCAAACGTTCAGAAACTAACCCTTTCCTCGCCACTAATTCATCTCAGCTCCACGAACTCAGCTTCAACTCCTTGCTCACAACTACTCCTATGGAATCAAGCTCGATGTCATCGAGTGGAAGCTTGAGGAAAAGGGGCCCAACCCAATGCTTCTGCTCTGAGAAACTTGTTTTGGTTGTTTCATGGACACCTGACAACCCTGGCAGAAGGTTCTACGAGTGTCCAAACTACTGGGTAAGTTAGTATCTATATAATACATTATCTGGGTAAGGTTCTACGGGTGTACACTTTTTAAATTTCTATTGATTTTCTGGGTGGGGAAAAAAACAGAGTGACAATCTGTTCAATTTTAAGGGGTTTTCTTTAAGCATAAAAATGGGTTTTCTTTAAGCATAAAAAGGGGTTTTCTTTAACTCATTATAAGTGGTAAGAAAAATACTAGAAAATCTGTTCAATTTTTATCCCAGCTAATTAAACTTGAAAAAATTTAAAGTAATTGAGTCTAATTCTCTTTGAATGTTTTAGGAAACTTTTTTGTTTTCTAAATGAAATGTCGTAGGAAACTTTGGTTCTGCATGATTTGTAAGATCTAGTACTTTAATAAGGGATTCAAGTAAAAATTTACATAAGTAGCATAAATATGATTAGGAGCTAACTAATCAAAAAAAAAAAAAAAGGGATTGGCTGGGTTGGATTCTGTTATTGGGTTCTTATTTTATAACTATTTTCTTTAGTGGGTCTTTTTTAGTTTCAAGGATTTTAATATTTTGCTAATACAAGTGTTGGATTGGCTGTGACCATATTTTGCTAATACTTTTAGTATTTTGTTGTTTTTCATGATTTTGGTTGAATATATAATGGGTTTTATCTGGCTCCTAGTTGTCAGGTTGGACACAAGTGTAAATTTTTTCAATGGCGTGATGATGAAATCTACGAGCGTGGCAAGTTGCTGATTCCGGAGCAGAGGCAACAAATTTTAACCCTTGAAGCTGACATTGCAGGCTACAGGAAAAGAGAGAAGAGGCTAGTCATCTGCCTGAGGCTGTCTCTGGTGATAAGTGGGATGCTACTGGCATTGATGCTTCTTTTGGTTGGCCAAATAGGTGGGGGGAAAATGGGTCATTAGGTGGGTAGGTATTGGTGTAAAAAGGCCATAATTTTGGTGTATTTTGGTAGGTTTTGGCAGAAGTTTTGTGTTGGTATGTGTTGGCCTGAATTTGTGTTGGTATGTATTAGTGGGAAAAGGCCTGTATTTTGGTGTAATTCTCTCTGTAATCCAAGACTTTAGCAATGGAACATCACTTTTTAATTAATGTATGACTTGTATACCAATTTATTGCATTGTTGTGAACTGTTTGTGCCTTGTGTGCACTCAATATTACTCTGCATAAGAAGCTGAAAACCAAAAAAATATAGTCATATCTGATAGACCAAATAAACAGTGCAGGCTTCATACTCTCCATAAGAAGCTGAAAACCAAAAAATAGAGTCATTTCTGATAGACCAAATAAATAGTGCAGGTTTCATGATTTCAATCTTCAAGAACTTTTATATATGATTTGGCATATAAAGAAAAAGGAAAGGGTCAACTCAGAAAGCTTATAATATTGAATGCCTAATATTTATCATAGAATTGCAAATACAATTGGAATGAAGAACACTTTGGTAGTTTATTCATTTCTCATATATCCCATACAATGCCATATATCCCATACACTGATCACACACAACACTGATCCCATATATCCCTCATTAACTAACTTCTTGACACTGATCACACACAATCCCATATATCCCATACACTGATCATTAACTAACTAACTTCTTAACGCTGATCACACACAATCTCATGTCCCATATATCCCATACAATCCACACAAACCCATGTCCCATATATCCCATACAATCCAATCCACTTGCACTGCACTGCACCATTTCAGCACCTACATTTCACACACACCAGCACTGCACTTCACACACCAGCACTGCACTTGCATTGCATAGCAGTACTGGTAAATATCACAAGCACACACAGCAGCACACATAACACAGCAGCACACACAGCACACACAGAGCAACACACAGCAGCACACAGCCCAGCAACACACAGCCCAGCAGCACACACAACACAGCAGCACACATAGCACACACAACAGCACACACAACAGCATACACAGCACACACAACACACACAGCTGCACACACAGCAGCACACAGCACACATATTTCTTGCAACCAAATTAATATAAACCATAATTTTATGGCAAGAGCTTTTTGAATGAACATGAATATAAAAAGTAGATGCATGATAAATATATTAGTAAACTAAGGGAAAAATCAAAGAATAGAGACAAATACAACATAAACTGAAGGCTTGAATTTTCTGTTGATAGAATCAACTGCTGGAAGATCATTATTGTCAATGTATTCAACTTCAGTTTTTGGTGTACCAATAATTACAAAATATGGGACAAACTCTACCCAGCACATTATATAAGTACAAAATATGGGACTTGGTCAGCCATTATATAAGTACACTAGGATGATTCATACAAAAAAAGTTCATTTGATTTACATAAACATATCAACTTTGGCTGTCAACATGTAGCAAAAAAAGGTCCAGCTTCAGTTTGCTATCTTCCAGCAAATCTTATTGCTGTCTTATACCTTGCTGCATTCCTAGATGCATTCAAGGTCTTAGTGGTGACTGCACTTCTCTTCCTCTGTCTTTTTGGTCTTGGATTGGACTGGTTATCAATGGGGGGTGGAGGTGCAGTTGTGGTCACATCATCAGTAAAGCTTGGTTATGCCCTATATACAGTTGGCTGAGCATTGGAGCCTGGTTGTGCACTGCCTACAGCTAGGCTATTTGCATGACCATCCTTGGCTGCCTGCAAGCACAAGCACAAGTACAATAGCAATTAATAAGCTGCCAATTGAAAAACAAAACAACACATACATCTAAGTCAAAGTAGTATACTCACCCTCCTAGTGGTCCTGCTGACTTGGGATGCACTTCCAAGTAGGGAGGAGTTCCCTCCTACTTCTCCCTTGCAGCTCCTCTAGTTGTGGCCTAATTTCCCTCATGTCTTGCTTTGTTTTGAGATGCCTACACCTCTGTTTTTTCTGTGACTTCTACATTCATCAGGCTCCAGTGCCTTCTTTTTCTTAGGCCGGCCAGGAGGTCTCCTCTTGATAGGGGGCTGCACAGGTGGCAGTCCACTAGGTCTCCACATATTCTGGCCATTGATGAGCTCTATAATGGGGTCATAACAATCAATGTAGGTAGTCCTTTTGTAGCAAGCATTGACATACTTTTCAGCATCATCCCTGTTAAAAAAGATATAGGAAATGGCATGGCAACATGGTATGCTAGTTACGTCCCACTTCCTACAGCTGTAGCTCTTCTTTTCCAAGTCCACGGTGAAACTCTCCAGCCCATTCTTAACTTCAAACTTGGTATGACCAGCCCAACATGCTAGCCATTTGCTGCATGCCAACTTCTCCTTGTACAATCTCTTTCTTATCTTGGGACACAACTCAGATTCCACCTTCATAATCATTTGCCTGTTTGCTTGAAATCTAGTCATCAGATATAGCCTAATACACTCAAGCTGCAAGCACACAAAGAGAAAGGGAGAATTAATCATTACTTAATGCACACAGGTCTATGGATCATAATAGAAAGTGTTAAAGCTGAGTAGATTGTTTACCATGGTGATTATAGGTTTGCTCATGAACTTAAGTATCTTGCTGTTAAAGCTTTCACACATGTTGTTCAGGACTGTATCACTCTGGCCATCACTTTTAAACATGTTCCTAGCCCAGATAGTTGTTGAGTGAGACTGCAGCCTTTTGAATGCATCTTTATCCACCTCCTTTAGCTTATTCATTGCCCTCTCCCATACTTGCTGATAGGTAGCTGTAAGGACTCAAATTGTATTGGACCCTAAATAATAAAATTTGTAGAGTGTGGGTAAAAAGGCTAAGTACTAGCAAGGCAAACAATAGATGACGTGAAATTCATAGGAATCATAGCAAAGGAATTTGACTAAGTTTTGGCGAGGATAATCGCAATGACTTTGGCTAAGTGTTTGCGAGGATCTATATAATGATTTTGGCTAAGTGTTTGTGAAGCAGGTTCGTCCTCGGCTCAATCCGAGGATCTCTTTCTTTAGAACTAACAAAAATAAAGGTTGTCCTTGGGCCCCCTAATAACCCCCTTTTTCCATGTCCCCTCCTGGGATCCTTTGCATGCTGGGGGTTCTATCTACTATATAGTTTTATTTAGTTGATCATTACTGTCCATTTGTCGGTTATCTGAAATCTGTGTCTGAGGGCTTGTCCCCTCAGCCGCCTTTGCAGGCTTTCTGTTAGTTGAAGTGACCAAGGCGTCACTATTTGCTGGTCAATTCGCCATTAGTGTGGCCAAAGTGTTGGCGGCGTACATTTAATGGGCGAGTGACAGCTTCCCACCATCAATGTCGGTTTGCCGAGGACGTAAGCATCCTCGGCGAGGTCCCTTTGATGACTTGGGTTTCGTACGCTTATCTTCGGGCTCTGCTTCTCCTCGGCGCGGACCTTGGGCCTGATGTGGAATGGGCCGGGGTTGTTAAATATTTGAGGCCCCACAATAGCCTTAGCTGCTTTCCAAAAAAGGTCTCTAATAAGAACACCAGGATAATTCTTCCTTTAGTTATTATATAAGTGTCTGCAGCAGATCCTATGCTCGTACTGTGGCCAATTGTCAACAAAGGCATTCACCAACCCCTACAAAGAAATAAATATTGATTCAGCAAGCAATAAATATTAAGAAACCAGACCTTCTGCTGATCAGATATGAACACCCAACTTTTGTCATCTCCCATGTCAGCAAGCAATAAATTAAGAAACCAAGTCCAAGACTCCTTGGTTTCAGCCTCGACTACTGCATATGTGAAGGGGAAGTACTCGTCATTGGAATCTCTACCAACAGCACACATCAGCTGACCACCTGACTTGGTCTTCAGATGGCATGCATCTAGATCAATGATTGGCCTGCACCCTGCCAAGAAGCCCTTCTTGCAACCCTCCAGGCATATGTAGAGTCTTTCAAAATATGGTAGCCCAGTTGCCAAGTCATGCTCAGCTGCTAAATCACCATCATTATAAGTATGCACCTTCATCACTACTGTGCTCCCAGGACTACACCTTTTTAACTCATCATAGTACTCCCATAGCTGGTTGAACTGTGCAGTATGGACCCCATCAACTCTCTCTTGAGCTTTCTCTCTAGCCCTACTTGCCTTGCCTGCACTTATGTCAATCACATACTTCTCATGCACAGCCTCCTGAATGTCCTTGAGCCTTATGTCAAGTTGTCTCCAAACCCTCTTCATTAACTTCTTCCCAATATATGATGCTGTGCACCTTGGATTTCTATAACTTCTACTGCATGTGTGTTCCATGTTCAGTGTTTTCAATCTAAAACTCTTCTCCCTTGGCACCTTTGCAAGGTAGGCAACAAACTTGCACCCTGGCTGGCATTGGGCTCTCACTCTCACCAAGTCATTTTTCACAAATTTTATACCCTACCCACCATAGACTGCATAATCAGTGATAGCATCTTTAAATTGTGTAAGTGAGAGGAACAACATATCCTTCTCAAACCTAAGGTTTTCAGCTTTGGCTACTGGCCTAAAGATTGGGAATCTACTCCTCCTAATAGAATTGTCAACCTGAGCAGTAGGGGTTTCACCATCACTTGAATCATGACAATGCTCACTGCTTGATGAACTCTCATCAAGGCTAAGCAGCTCCTCACTCTCATAGTCAGAATTCATGACAACACCACCCATTTGTCCTGGTTCAACCTCACTATCTTCAGCTTGATTGTCCCAACCATCAGCACTATCTTCACCAATGTCCATTGGTTGCATTTGTGGCTCTTCTTCTAAGTCACTCCCCTCAACCTCACTACTCTCCTCAACTTGGTCATCAACAACTGGTGCTTTGCCAGCCCTCCTAGCCCAAGCCTGCTCAACATCTACCTCATGTGGCTCACTATGGTCAACATTAGTAGTTTCAGCATTATCATAGCCTCCAAATTGTGAAAAATCAGGTTTGTACTCTTCATCAAGATTATCATATGCCTCACCATGGTCAACATTATTTGTTTCATCATTATCATGGCCTCCAAATTGTGAAAAATCAGGTCTGTACACTCCATCATCATCCTCATTAACATTAAAATATTCATACTGAGCATACTCATAAAAGTGACCACTCTGAAGCTCACTGTCACTGCTAACACAATAAACCACATCTTCATTTTGTTGATTACCACCAAAAACCTCTAAGGCATTTACCTTTTTTGGTTCACCACCAGGTGGTCTAATAGCTAAAGGCTCTAAATCCTCCACTGGTAGCTTAATTGGTTCATTCACTGAATGCTCCACAAAGACATGAATGTCCCCATATCCCTTCATCAAGTCAGTCATGAACACAGCAGCATCATCATCAACCACATCATGGAAATGTGCCTGCTCTGGGTTCACACTAGACATTTTAAACCATAACTTATCCACTGCAGTGTACCCAAAACCACTATAGAAACTCTCTATCTCTACTTTTAACCACTTATCTGGGTCACAGTTATCTACTATATCAAATGTCCCTCCCACATAAGATTGAGGGTCCCCTATAAAATGCCCACCATGGTGAACATGTAGAGTAAAACACTCATCCATCCTGCATGCAAGTCACAAAATGAAAACAGATATCCACTTTCTAAAATTAATAATACTTTGTTAGGATAATAAACTAAAAAACATACAATACAGACAAAGGGAACACATGGACCCAACCAGACAAAGTGACACACAATACAGACAAACAATGCAAATACCAACAAAAATATTCCATTGTTTATCAGTCAATATTGTGACCCCTAATAAACAAAAGTAAAACAAACACAGCTACAAATACCAAAATCTATAAACAAAAGTAACACACAACAGCCAAACAATGCAAATCCCAAAAATATTCCACGATCACAGTCAATATTATGTCCACTACAAAAGCTATAAAGGGAGAGAGGAAGAGAGAGAGAGAGAGAGAGTAAGAAAGAGAAATAGAGATAGAACCCAGAGTAAGAACAAAACACAACATCTCAAAACCCATTGTTTATCAGTCAAGAGATAAACAATATTCCATTGTTTATCAATCAAGAACCCAGAGAAATAGAGATAGAACCCAGAGATAAACAATATTCCATTGTTTATCAGTCAAGAACCCAGAGCAAGAACAAAACCCAAAGCTTTCTACCTTCACGGTCAAAAAAAAAAAAAAAAAAAACCCAAAAGCTGAGATTGAGAGTTGAGACCTAGACTGATTACCCCAAAAGCATTCATAAGAGAGTGAGACATAACGAGAGCGAGAGAGAAACAGAGATATAACCTTCACCTTCACAATGTGCCTTTCCGCGTTTGTGATTATAACTATAAAGCTATCTGGGTAAGAGATTAGGGATTGTACTTACTGATTTTAGGTTTTTTGTGCTTGCTGATTTGGGATTTTTTTTGTGGTCTAGGTGATTTGAGCGACAGGGTAAGAGTTTAGTTGATTTAGGCTTTTCTGGTTTAGTACTTTAGTTGATTTTAGTGCCACTGTGCCACGTGACTAACTAAGAAAGGCGGGAAAGCCACGTGGTTTATGTGGCATTATTTTATTATATTTGACTTATGCCGTTTGCCAGCATAGCAAATTCCGTCTCTGATGTAACGGCAGGGACAACAATGAGAAGCGTTTTTCAGGATGGGGACTAAAATCAGTGGAAAAAAAAGTTAGGGACCAAAATGAGAATCGGATGAAAATGTAGGGACGAAAATGTGGTTTTTGCCTTAAGAATAAAGTGGATATGTTGCTGTTATGAAATATTTATGTAAAAGCATAGTTATCAGAAAAATATAGTTTTCAGGTTATTCCATTGTTATGATCTGAACTCAGCCAATAGGGGTTAAAGTACTGACATTTCTATGGATATTTTTATTGGCCATTATAAGTAGTGAGGACTCTACTATACCCGCCCTTTTTAGGAATGGCCAACTTGTGGAGGATGCCAACTGACCCCATGGTTGATAATATGATCACACCAAAAGGGGTGTGATACTTTCTGATATGATCCTGAAATTTCCTAGCATTGTGGGGAATGCTAGACTCTTGACACAATGTGCTGAAAGCCTTCCAAAGTTGTGACATACTTACAATTGGACTAACTAATATGTATTATGAATGAACTATTAAATTATTTGGAATTTATAAGAATCATATTGTGGGGAATTTATTTGGAATTTCCCAGCATTGTGGGGAATGCTAGACGCTTGACACAATGTGTTGAAAGTCTTCCAAAGTTGTGATATGCTTACAATTGGACTGATTAATATGTATTATGAATGAGCTATTAAGTTATTTGGAATTTGTAAGAATCATATGATGACAAGAAAAGTATGTTAAATGTGTTATAATTCTGATGGAAAGTTTATAATAAAGTATTTTATAGTCTATCTAAAGATAAGATTACTGAATTATGTTTAAGTTCCTTATTATGTCATTTTATTATTATATGAATGGAAAATGATGTATTTTCATCTGAAAGTTCATAAATTATTTTAAGAATAGTATGAAGACTATTTATCAAATCTGGCATATTCATAAAATATTTGATTTACACGCATTCTTATTAAATGCTCATGGAGTTTAAAACCTTACTGGGTTTCGCAGCTTACCCTACTATATTTCAGTGCGCAGGTTATTTTTTGGAAGCAGCGAGAATATTAGAGGTGGCACAAAATCTGTGATTCTCGTTTGTTAGAATGTGTATATATATATATATATATATATATTTTTTTTTTTTGTATAGGATAAATCAAAATATACTCGATCATTTTGAGCACAAATGTATTTCAGAACTTTAGTTTATTTTGAACCCCAGTTGTATGTCTTTGGGGTTAGGCTTGTAAATAAAAGTTTTATTAAACGTTAAGTTATATAATATTTACACGACTATCTTAAGTTACAACCAAGTTATAATCTTGCAAAGTTCGAAATGAAATAAGGTTTCAAAGTTTTTATCAATTTTGTATATAAATAAAATAGAATACAAGAAACAATTTTTGCTAAGCACCTTTAGCTTTAGTTAGTACGTGTTAGTATTGAGATAAACTTGATATTAACATACCGGTCATACTCTAAATTCTAAAGTACAGGTTTGGGTTGTGACACCAGCCATTTTAACTACTAGATCAGCCTGAAGAAAGAGCGCACAGACCTACAACTTGGTAATTTTTAAATACATCCTCTTCTGATTAATTGGCAGATTCGACAATTATGTCTATTTTCTTATACATTTGATCTATTGTGATGACAGGGATGCCAAGCAATTGGCATCATTCACCTTCCAATGCACTTCGCATTTGTGAACAATGACACCACTTAAGGAAGTAACAGAAAAACAACAGCCAAGAGGGGCCTAAATCCAGCAGTGTCTAGTATCTTGCCACATATTCACTAGAGGAAATATTTACCTCATGCACAACTCTTGGAATAAACAAAAGCACACCACAAAGAAAATATATTTAAACGTGCAGATAAGAAAACTAAGAGAGCAATCAGGAGATTCAGGACCAAGCATTTCTGAATCTGATTGTAATAGGGAAATGGTAGGAACACAGCCTGAGTAGAAAAGGGTAAAAAACTCCTTCCT
Organism: Quercus glauca; assembly: GCA_023736055.1. Taxonomy (NCBI): domain Eukaryota; kingdom Viridiplantae; phylum Streptophyta; class Magnoliopsida; order Fagales; family Fagaceae; genus Quercus; species Quercus glauca. The sequence goes on along the minus strand of CM043316.1, from coordinate 41,278,903 downwards.
TTGCCCATAAATAATTACGTAGGCAAGTTTTCAAGAAGAAGAAGAAGCAATTCATTACTCTCATTTCCAAATTAATAGCAACCTTAACAATATTTCTGAGACAAATTATGCTGAAAAGCTACCACATATCACTTCATCTTTCTTCCGCCAACTGACACAACAAAACATTAATGTTTTTTATGGAAACCGTCTTAATTTCATAAAAACCATAAAGTATGTTTAACTAATAATGTCAAAAGTAACACCCTCCATGTAAAACTAATCCTGCTTGACAAAATTCTTTATATCCATTGTTCAAAAATCAGACATAAACACCAGAAGCAAGCAGCAAGAACAAGGACCCAAAACCCTGCACCAAATATATTGATATTTAGCATCAGCAATAAAATGAGATTCGAATATCCTGCAAATAATGACAAACTAGAGAGTGCAAACCACAGACATACCAAGAAGACAGATGCCACTGCTCCTGTTACAAGCTCCTTGGCAAGACTGCGGGTTTTCCTGGAAGAGGTTGCTTCATAGCTGCAAGTGATACTGCTGTTAAATACCATCTTTAAAGAAACAAAAAATGGTTAAATGCAAGACCTAACAATGATATTGAGCTAAAAGAAGAAAAAAATGATTCTCTCATGTGTCACCCATTGTGGGGACCAAAAAGGCCGAAAGACCTCTTAAGTAGGGTGAGGTGAGGGAAAACCAAATCCTGACTAAGTCCCACATCGCCTGGGTAGGGAGAGGGCATGTGCCTTATATGCAATATGCCACTCCCAAAAAGGGAAATATCATACCAATGATGAGTTAAGGCATGAAAGAATGGCTAGCTTCCATAGATGATAGCCCATTACAATGCTTGACCATGCAATGGATTAGTTGCATATGCAACGGACTACTTTTTTCATTAATTGTTACAGCAAATGTTCACAGTAAAAAATAACCTATCTTGAAGCTGAAAATAATATAGAAACACAAATATGAGAAACCACCTTCACAGCCTATTGGAGTGCGTAGCTTAAAGCTATCCAAATTAAACTACATCACCAGTGGTCTTAATAAAATGACTCCCACTATAAATGTTCAACGGTCAAATTCTAGAAGTAAAACAGGTTAATAGTAGGTTACAAATCAAACATATAGTGCAAGGGAACCAGAATTAAGAATGCTTCAAACTATGTGTTTGAATTTAATTGAGAAACCTAATGTACTTTTTCCCTTTTTAATAAATTAATTGGGAAGCCTAGTGTACTGCACTTAAGTCATTGTACATAAGTTTTGTCCTTACCTAAAACTCAATCAAGTCTGTTAGCTGTCTTTAGCTAGAAGAAGGATAAAATTGTGTGTGTAAGAAAGTTTTTCAAATATCCAAATATTAAAAAAATAAAAATAAAAGGGGTCTTATCCTGCCTTTTATTCAGCAACTAATAAAAACTTCAAGTTCCAAATTCTCAAAGACAGGGATACTTTTTTTTCACTTCACATTTCCCAAATACTTATTAGACTGTACTTTCCATTTCATATTCAGTGTCTTTACAATTAAGTGATAAACTCTTTCCATTATCATACTCATAAGATATGACAATTAAAGAAGTGAACCCCACATAGTCATAGGGAGCTGGTAACCTCAACCAAAACTAAGCCAGCAACTGACACAACTCTCAATTAGAAATTAACACCAGGAACTGCATAGGTTCCACTTGGAACCAAAGGAGACATGGGATGTTTAAATGCATATACAAATCCTCCGAGGCTGCAAATCCTATGACTTAACCAATGGAGGCATAACCCTAAAGGTAAAATGTCAAAGTAGTGGAATATAATTACACCACCAAAACATAAAGCCCATAAATAATGAAATTGACACAATTTTTTTTTTTGTTTTTTTAAGACTCAATCAAGAAAATATTTTCTCCATATTTAGAAGCTCAGGATCTGGAAAAAAATTATATCAATTCAATAATCAAACAGAACAAAAATAAAAAGTGACATTGAAGGTATCGTAAAATGTCCAAACACCTAGAATTTTAAAATATAACATTAGACAAAAAAAGATTCAGAGAACATTTCGATATAGCTAGCACACACAACTTGGACAAGTTCATCAGCTAATTTTCCAAAAAGAATTAACAAAATTAAAATCGAACACAATCTACCTCAATAAAACTTAACTAATATAAAAATTAAAACCCCAAACACATCGAATCAAAAATGCTTCGTATAGATCTCAACCAAAACAAAAAAAAGTGCGAAAACCTAGAATTTCAGTAACAATAACATTTGGCCATCAATGCTTCAAAAAAAAAAAAAAAAAATTCCATATAGCTTGCACACACATATTCAACATGTTCACAAGCTATTTTGCCAACAAGAATTAACAAAATTAAAATCCAAATCGCCAACTTTCACATATAACCATGTCCTCCTAAGACCTACGCACTAGATCACGGCAACAGTCAACATAATCTACCTCAATAAAACACATTGAATAAAAAATGCTTCCAATAGATCTATAAAAAAAAAAAAAAAAAAGTCCAAACACCTCGAAATTCAAATTATAACATTTCGCAAAAATGCTTGAGAAAACAATTAGATAGAGCTTTTGCATACAAAAATTGGACATGTTCACAGGCTAATTTTCCCCCAAAAAAAAAAAATCAAAATTAAAATTTAACACATTGAACCAAAAAAGAAGCTTCTAATTCTTCGAATCGGTATCGAAATCGAGCTTACATGAAGAAAGAGGCGGTGACGACGAGTCCGATCGCGAGCATGAAGACCGATAGGGTTGGGTACCACGCGTCTGGGATGGGACTCGCAATCGCTTTCGGAGCCTACAAACAGAAATGGAGCTTAGAGAAAATCGCAAACAAAGAAATCGATTTCGAAATGAAAGCGTGCGAGAATCAAGCGGTTCTATACTTACCATGGCGCAGAGGAAGAAGAAGAAGAAGAAGAAAGAATGATATTATTATTATCTCTGCTTGGGATCGAGGACTGTGAACTCAGGCGCTAGTGTTGAACTTGGAGGTCTGGGTCAATATCAATATTAGACCCGATTGGGTTCCTTGGATAAATCTAACGGTGCATATCTTGACACGTCAGCAAAACAACAGAGGGAGCTACCAGGAAAAGAAAAGAAAAAAAAAAAAAATTAGTGATTGGAGGTAATTATTGATTAAACGTACAAAATGCTGGTGAAGAAAGAAGACAACTTTGGTAAATTAACTATTATAAGAAAATTTTAATTAAAATTTAATTGAATTATGAATTATTCCAAAATTCAATAAAATTTATATAATAATAAGACCTAAAAATTAAAGGACACGGCTTGTGTCCAGTGTATTAGTGCACTAGACACGTTGAGATACTGACATATGTTCAAAATTGGACATGTGTCTGCATCCTATCGTGTCCAATGTAAATGATTTATAATTCTAAATAAGTAATTTAAGTGAAAAATAGCAACAATTAAAAGAAAGTGCAATTTGATTAATGTCCTCATTGATGGAGGAGATGGAGCAATGAGGAGTGATAGCTGTGTTTTTGATGTGATCTATCACATTGAGAGTATCCCCTTCAAACTTCAAAAATGAATGTTGTTCAAACCCAAATTACGAACCAAAGAAATAGCCAATAGGGCAGCAATTGTTTCAGCCCAAAAAGGATCTCCTTGCTTCTATTCTAGTCCAAGCATAGTGGAATTTAGCAACTTTTAAATCAACTAATTTCAATTCTAGTCCAGCCCAAATTTTTGGTTGATCTCTTGTGCTAGCTTGAGTGGTGTGGAGGGGATAAGAGTGGTGAGGGAGGGGCTTTTGTTGAGCTTGTTTCTAGGGAACAAAGATTTGGTCACAAGAACAAGCTTCAAAAAGCAAGAACAAAGGGGCCTCTTCAAGAGAGAGGTTTAGCCAAGTACTTGGAGATGGGTAGTCTATTTATTAGCTGGATTGGCCAAGAGGAGGAAAGCCAAATTGATTGGGTAAATGGGCACTGTGTGAATAGGTGGAAGGCTGTCTCAGATTCATGATTGCACAGAATGCATGGTTGCTCAATTCATTGTATGTGCGCTGCTAGGTTGGCTTCAGTGGGAAGAATATATCATGCCATATTCCACAGCATCAAATTGAAACGCACACAAATTTTTGCATTCCATGTAGAGTTTCATTGGCAAAGGTAATACAAATAACTTGCAAGTTGCAACTGACTAAATTATATATATATATATATATATATTTTTTTTTTTTTTTTGCAAAAATTCAAATTATATCAAGTTTGGGTTAATTGTTTTTTCATTTTTATCCTTAAATTTTAATATTTTTGTCAAATTAGTTATTTCGTCCATTATCGTCTATAAAATTGCTATTAAATCCAGTCAAGCAACATTGTATCACGTATATGAATTGTAAAAGACAATGGATTGAGGGACCAACTTGACAAGAATGTTAAATCTAAAGGACTAAAATGACAAAAAAAAATTATGGACAAAAAACTGACAATTCAGCCAAAGTTGAAGAATGTAATTAGGATTTCAACCTTACATTATTGTCTTATTAACACTTTAAGTTGGCTGTTTTTATTTTGATAATTTATGTTTAAAAATTTTTATTTTCATCTCTCAAGTTTGATGTCGTTTTCAAATTTCATCCTCCAACCATCTATGTTAGTGATATCGTCATGAAAACTAATCCAATCAAAATAAGCAAATATACATACTAACAAAACCAATTATTCTCTCTTTTTTTCCCTTTCATGTCATTGTCATCGGCCACATATCTCTCCAAAAAAACACCAGCCCAACCCCCCCCCCCCCCCACCCCCCCTTCATAACCCACCCAAACTACTTATCAAATCAACCAAATACCCACTTCAAAACATACTCCACAAAATCATTTCCATACACTCATAAAACAATCAAACCCAACTAAAAATTTTGAACACAAAAAAAAGGACCCCTACGTAGGTACCAGGTGGTAGGTTTTTTTTTTTTTTTTTTGAGAAAAAAAAAAAGGGAGACTCACGTGTGCAGTCATTGTCCCACACCCTAAGGTACAGTTAGGTAAGCCCAAGGATACTACCAGCCCGAAAGTGGAGTTCAGAGACCCCAACCCCCACACAAGTCCCATTGGTTTTTAAACCACACAATGAAATTGTGTAACCCACCAGGTGGTAGGTTTATTGGTCTAAGATGTGATGTAAATCCAGAGGATTAAATTCAGTCTACTACCCCAATGAGTTTTTGGGGTGTCTCATGGGAGTGGAATAGTTTGGTCAAATATTGGAACACTAGTTCCTTATATATAAACAAATCTTAAAAAAAAAACAAATAAATAAATAAAAAGGGGGCTCATACCCTGCTACCATGAGACTATTTCGCTTATATGAGACCACGAAGTGTTTTGAGTGAAATAGAAGAGCTTGTGGTGAAAAGAGATAGAGACTTCAGCGGAAAGGAGAGGCTAGTGTATGAAGAAGAGAAATCAGGATCCAAAAAACAGGTACTAGAGAGCGACTCACTCATCAGTCATCAGTCATCAGTCAAGGCATTGCTGGCAATACGGTCCATGCCTCACGAAGATTGGCCATATTGCAGAAGATGCAAAGAAGCAGGTGGCACAACTAAGAAGATGGGATGTGCAGCACGTAAAAGGGCAAGGAAACAAATTAAGTTGCCCATGCCCATTATTTAGCTAGATATGCCTAAAATATAGAAAAATTAAATGTCTGGATTGAAGATGTGCCAACCTTTTTAGCCCCACACATTCACCATGATGTTTCACACATGATTGAATGAATGAAAAATCTGCGATCATTATCCAAAATAAATTATTTACATCCTATGAAAAGTTAACAGCGTAACTACAAAATTCACTGCATTGTAAGTGGAGAATTGAATCTAACCGGAAGCATTTCTCGATACAAAATGTTATATACATTTTCAGTAATAAAAGCAACCTTTTCTTTTTTCAATTACACATCAGTGGACTGACAGTTTGAAAACGTTGTAGAAGACTCGATCCAGAATTATTGCTAATGCAACTCCATCAATTCAAGTATAGACAGACAATGGAGGCCCTGTCCGAGACCAACTTCGTTATCATTTGATAATTATTACTGCAAATCTGAATTATATTCAAACTCTTCCCAATAAGCATTTGCATCCAGAAGTTAATTTATGGCAGCGTAAGTATTGCAGCTTGATTACATCCCACTTCCGAGCCTCAGCAAGCCATTCTTGTCAGCATGATGGAACAACTTCCTGCTTGTGCTTTCAAATTTAAGTTCCAAAAATTCAAAGAAAAATAAACCTTTAGCCACTGTAATTTATAGCATTCAATGGGAACCTGGCCATAACCTGAACATAACCCCATGTTCACTCACACTGCCCCCAGACAATCTCCTAATTCTCTGCCAGAAGAGCCTGCCCCTTCCTGTTCTCAAAGGACCTGTACTACAGTACCTCCTAAATGACCCAGATGCCTGTCTTTCCAATCTTGCCGATGAACTAAATAAATCTGATACCGATAGTCCTCTCTCAATATCAATTCCGGAATTAGAGTTAGGAACAAAGTAATCGCTTGGCAAAGGATCTGGCAACTGTCCTGAGCCAGTAACAACACCAGCATCCATGTCAATTGACAAATCTTCTTGGCTTGAGCATCTTGAACCTATCTTTGCCTCATCACACTCATTACATACCAGTTTTAAGGCCTGAACAACCTCACCCATAAATGGACGGTGTGATACCTCTGGTTGTACACACATTGATGCAATGGCTGCTACTTTGGCAATGCTATCAAAAGGCACATCAGATCCTAGAGATGCATCTATCATTGTCTCCAAACCTTCTTTACTAGTGAGGAGCGGACGGGCCCATGCCACTAAGTTCTCTTGGCCAGGTGGTTGTGACATATCTACTGGTTTTCTCCCACTCAAAAGCTCAAGAAGGACAACTCCATAACTGTAAACATCACTTTTTACAAGAAGATGACCAGTCATCGCATACTCCGGAGCTACATACCTGGTAGGTTATGAGGATGAAATATTAATCAAAAATAGAGAAGCACTAAAGCAATGCGGCAGAGCTATGCAAAATAATTTAGACAACAATAACTTCTGCTATATTTAGATATGGAATTGCTTTAAATAACAATGACCAATCAGGGAAGGGTGATAATAACCTAAATGCTGCTGCTGCTGCTTTTTTTCCTCCAACTTTCATAATTATTCTTCTAGAAGAAATAGCATGGAGTAGTAACTAGTAAGAAGTAGGGAAGAGTAAAGGGTGGATTTTGGTCCTAAAATTTTTACTTTTAACATTAGTTTAAACTATCATTTTTATTTTTATTTTTCACTTGGTTAGAAATACTAGATATGCAGCCCCACAGCTTGAACCTGCTCCCCACTCCTCAACTCCCAAGCACTTAGTGCTTGGGGAGGTACCAATCCGCCTCAGATGCAGTTGGTAGTTTAAGCTACCATTAAGATCTAGGTTTAACAAGACCTCACTGAAATTCTTGGAAACACCACTGACTGCATTTTAGGCCTATGGTTCCTCTGAAAGAAAAAACCAGACTGTCATAAATCAGTCATCATGACCTGTGACATGCATAATTTTCCAGAATGTTACTTAATAGTCAGCTCAGATGTGGGTATATTGTCTTTGAGAGATAAGAGCGTGTCTATCTTCTCCATTCAAAGATATAACTTATATCTTAAAAAAAAAAAAATGGTCATACCCAAAAGTTCCCATGACGCGTGTTGATATGTGTCTGTTTTCCTCATCCAAGGCAGTTCGAGCCAAACCAAAATCAGACACTTTCGGTGTAAAATCATGTTCCAACAAGATGTTGCTGGACTTGAAGTCCCTATGTATGACACGAGGGCTGGAATCCTCATGCAGATAAGCTAGCCCACGAGCAGCGCCAAGTGCTATCTTCATGCGGGCAGCCCAATCAAGTGGAGCAGTTTCCTTGTCAACTCCTACAAGCAAAGAAAATTATCAAAAATATAAACATTTTTACATAGAATTTAACTATTATAAACAGCAGCTGAACTCCAAAGCAAGCCTGGATAGAGCAAAACAACTACCATGTAAATGAGATTCCACACTGCCATTTGGAATGAGTTCATAAACCAAGCTGCGAGCACGCTCCTCTGTACATATACCAATCAACTTGACTAAGTTACGATGATGAAGACGGCTAAGCATCTCAACTTCCGCTAAGAACTCCCGCCCTCCCTGCTGATCATCTCTCTTTAAAACTTTGACAGCTACTTTGGTCCCATCTTCAAGAACACCACTGTAAACAAGGCCAAAGCCACCTTCCCCAAGTATTCTTGAAACATCAAAATTGTCAGTAGCTTTCTCTATATCGCTCATACTGAATGTCTTCGCAGATCCAGTATAAGGAGGAATACTGGATCCAAATGATAATGACGCCGAACTGGGCCCACTTCCCATCAAAGACCCAGCAAGCCCTGCAAAATATGTTCTTGTTTATATTGAAAGAGAAAAACTTCTGGATGAACCAAGTTTGAGCATGAAACCCCTGATTAAGTGATTTTGTAGGGGCCAAAATGGTTACACGTTAAAGAAATTTACATATAAGAGATGTCTTAATGCTTCATAAGTCTAAATACTTTGGGATTACCTAATAATTACTCTCAAAAAGTATTGGGAAAAGCTTATTTAGCTTTTTACTAAAATACATTTGCTAAAAGTGTGTTAAAGTATACTCTTACTTTAAAAAAGTGTGAAAAAGTAAGAAAAATTGAGGTATTAAAAAGCAGTACATAAAAGCTAAAAAGCAAAAAGTTATCTTATAAGCTAGTCCCAAATACACGCAAATGTATTAGGTGGTTTTCTTCTGTTGGTATGGAGTACCATGTGGTTGTACTCTAGGAGTACCTAATAATTACTCAACTTGTACATGTTAGATTTGTGTAAAAGTCAATAATTAATTGAAAGCATTAAAGCTGAAAGTATTTTCTGTCCAGAAGATAAAATAAACTTGCCAAGTCCAACCACTTTGAGCAACTAATTGGCTAATGTTATAACTGACTGCACCAGGTAATAGTATTCATAATTGGGATTACCTGATGGTTTGGTTAGAGGTGGCAAAGCATGTGCAGTTGGCACTGTTCCACAAACATTATTTCTATGTTTGAAGAGCACCACCCAAGCAGCAGCAGAGCATAAGACCACCCCTACAAAAGCTGAAAGTGCAATAATAGCAATTACGCCACCACTAAGCCCATTATTGTGCCGCCCTTTCTGCACGTCGACCCCAAGAGGTTTATTTGTCCTTGCATTGCTATTACCAGCATACGGACCACCATCTATTATGGTAATGCCTGAAGGTAAAGGTGGAGATGGGGGCAAGCCTACAATTACAGGTGCAGTAATCTACATTAATTCCCAGTTAAAAATTATTACACACAGAGAGAGAGGAAAGAACCTGAGTGTTACTATATACCAGGGTAGCGGACATATAGTACTTCATAGTCTCCAAAGTAGGAAGATTTTATAACAACTTGTTTATGCCAAAATCTCTGAAAAGTCAACATGGCTGTGGTACTATCAAACTTTTCGTCCAGGGGTACCAAGTCAATATTGACAATAGTCTTCTCTTCTTGCTGACTATCAGCATTGGCTCCAATAATGCGAACTTGACTTTGTTTCATAAAAACCCCAGCAGCAGTTTCTTTAGCCAGCTCTGAAACCAAAGGGAAGAAGGTATACAGATCAACACTCAGGAGCAGTCCAACTTGCATGGGCCAGACACAGCCACAGGGTGACCCAGGAGGAGTATTCGTATAGGGTTCTGTGCATATGGTTAATGAACAATCTACAAGGAAGAACATATATGTTACATTCTATTAAAAAGAATAATATTATTGGAACAAAAGAAGTGCAGAGACACTATTAACCATTAGTTATAGAAAATTAAGTTTATACATACCTTCATTAGGAGGTGGAGGTGGGAATGCTTTAGGTGGTGGCAGGACTGGCATCTTTGGACTCTTCGATCCAGAAGGCGAAACATTAGGGGGAAGAAGGGGCACTTGAGATTGCAAGCATAATCCATCAGGTAATCTATTGATTTGACTATAACTGAACTGAGAAAGTTCAGTCAATAATATTTAACGTATTAGGAATAAAGAATCTTGAGTTTTCCTTACTTTTGGTATAGCTGGATGCAGCTTTTGGAGGTGGAGAAGGAGCAGGTGAAACATTGCTCATTGGTGAAGGTAGGGGGACATGAGATCGGGAAACTGACCATGAATTAATGGATTAGAAGTTGAGACAACCTTATAGCTCACTGCTGAGTAGTTGGAATTAACATTCACTATTATGTTACCTGGCATCAGGGGAGGAGGAGCATAGTGTGTTCGTCTACTTGTCGGAAACAAACCTGGAGACATGGCCGGACCTACATATAATAATGAAATGAAAAGCAACATGTGATGTCTCTTTTTGTTTTTTTTTTTTGGTAAGTAAAATTAAGGTAATGATAGAAGCAACAACGTACGATGTCTTTAATGTCAGAGAATATAATAATATATCAAATAAAGTATTTATGTACATATCTAAGGTAAAATATTAAACCTCGCTCTTTCAAAGTGGGAGGAGAAACCAGATATGATGATGCAGGAGCAGGGCTGGTGATTTTGTTCCTTGTATGATAATGCTTATAAAATGAGGTTGAAGGTGAAGATGCGGGAGAATGATACCCTTTATCTAATGGAGATTTTGGAAATAAAAGAGATGGCGCAGTAGCATAGTCAGAATACCTCATAGCTTTGTGTGTGGAAGGAGCCAAAGTTGGAAAAGAATCTTCCAATAATATTAACAACTATATTTTACCAATCTAGCTGAAATATGCATTTACCTTGAGCTGGTGAATGGTCCACAGGGGGTAATGGCTTGAATGTTTCATGTGGAGGTGCAGCCTCCGGAATCCCATTCCTCTTTCCTCCTAGGATTGAAGGAGGAGTTGATGCAGGTGAGACATCAGGGTCTGCACTTCATGGGGGCCAACCAAATATAATGTCAGTCAGATAAAGAGCTTTAACAACCATGGCAACTATAACATCAGAAAACAAATGGTTAAAGTGGTTAAATGTATATATTGGCCCTCTTAGAGAAATGGTCAGATTTTTAATACCTAAAACAGAAAATGATAAAATGGGGGCATGTGAGGTTGAAAGGAAATGGGATTCCATAATTCCAAAGAAAGCCTTATCAAAAACAAAATTTTGAGTAGAACCAAAAAAAAAATCAAGTTGTGAAAAAATTCACTGGTGTGTTATATCTTTAAGATTACAGTGTACATACAACTCAACCATCAAAGTCTTCTTGAAACAATTTTCAGTTGTCACAACAATTTATTTATTTATTTTTTTAATTTCTGTGTCATAGATATGTCACGATCACCTTATTTCTCTTGAACTTTGCTCATTGGTAAACGAAAGGTGAAATGGGATTGGAAAGGGAAAGGATTCCATCCCATTTAAATCCTCCAATTTTCTACAATTTTAATCTAGGTGAAAGACAAATGGCATTTAAACAATTCAATGGTCTTAAAAAACTCATGTAAACCACATAAAATCAAATAACGCCATGTGCCTCATATCTAACAAAAATTGGAGGGAATTGGAGCATTTAAATGGGAGGGGATCTTATCCCGATTGTAAAACTGAGAATGCAGCAGTTGATTGGAACTGCCATATAGCTCACTGCTGAGTCTTTAGTTGGAATAACAATTCACTATTATGGTACCTTGCTTCAGGGGAGAAGGAGCATAGTGCTTTGGTCCCCTTATTGGAGGTAATGCTGGAGAGACGACCGGACCTACATATTATAATGAAACAAAATGTGATGCAATATATTTTATCTCAAAGAACAAAATATATCAAATAATTTTTTCTGTACATATCTAAGGTAAAATATTAAACCTTGCTGTTTTGTAGTGGGAGGAGAAACCAGATATGATGATGCAGGAGCAGGACTGGTGATTTTGTTCCTTGTATGGTGATGCTTATAAAATGAGGTTGTAGGTGGAGGTGCAGGTGCAGGAGAATGATACCCTTTATTTAATGGAGATTTAGGAGATAAAATAGATGGTGCAGGAGAATAATCAGAATGGCTCATATCTTTGTGTGTGGAAGGAGCTACAGCAGGAAATAACAAATAATGTTAGGAAAAGTTTTACCATCTGATACATAATTTATTTTTCCAAACTAGCTGAAATATGTAGTTTTCTGTAAACCTTGAGCAGGAGAATGGTCCCCTGGGGTTAATGGCTTGGGTGTTTCGTGAGGAGGTGCAGCCTCTGGAATTCTATTCCTCTTCCAACCAATGCTTGAAGGAGGAGTAGAAGCAGGTGAGACATCAGGGTCTGCACTTCACAGAGGCCAAACAAATATAATATCAGTCAGACTATACAGACCTTTACCATGGCAACTAGCCATTGGAAAACAAATGGATAAACTGGTTAATTGCAAATATTTTCCATCTTAATGAATATCTTAATGAAATGGCTAGATTTTAAACACCTAAAAGAGAAAATAATGAAATAGGGGGAGGTGAGGTTGAAAGAAATGGGGTACCATAATACCAGAGGAAACCTTATCAAGAGTAACTGTTGAGTAGAACAAACAAAATTACATTGTGCCAAAAAAAAATATATATGCCGGTATGTTATTTCTTTAAGCTTGTGCTGTACATACAACTCAACCATCGAAGTCTTATCGCAACAATTTCAGGTTTGTCACAGAAATTCTACTATTGCCACATTATAGATATATGTCATGATTACCATATTTCTATTGACCGTATGTATGGACAACATAGCAACATGAGATAATAGAAGGCAATGCCATATTTCCTTGGATTACTTACAGCCTTAGTGTTTCAACTTGAAGCAAGCAGCAATAAAGGACACAAAAACACAGGTGTCATTTCTTGTAGAGAATATAAATGCCCAAAAGAGGAAAAAAAAAAGAAGAGGGAAAAAATACCTCCTTTATTTAAAGGATAAAGGTTCTTGAAGCAAACTGGGAGGAGGAACATAAACTCCCTAAATTTAGATATAAAGAAATCATTGAATTACTTTATTTTTTCATTAAGTTGCACCTGGTAATACGGATGGGGATTCACCAGGCATAACAGGATGGATGACTGGTGAATTTTGTGGCAATTTACTTGGCGGTGATGCAACTGGCACTGCAGGATTATGAAAAAAAGAGGAAACAGTTAGGTCAATTCAACAGGTCATTCTGAATCTCTGATAGTTAATTAGAAACTTTAGTTTTGAAAAAATGAATGTAATAAGGTGCACCAGGTAATACGGATGGTGTTATTTCTGGCATATTTGGGTGAACTGCAGGTGGATTTTGTCCCACTTTCCTTGGTGGTGATGCAACGGTTACTGTATTTCGTAAAAAGGGGGGAGCAACTCAGAACATTCCAACCACAGATTTAGCAAAGGGGTGAAAACTGAGAAGTACTGGTCACACACCTGGAGTAATTGGTTCTGGGATGGGAGCCTTATTATCCGGTGCATTGCTTTGATGAGAGCTTGGTGACAAAGTTCCTGGCACACCTGGGTGGCTGACTGGTGAGTTTTGTGGCAAATTCCTAGGAGTTGCTACTGGAATTTTACATTAAGAAAAAGCAGCTAATTCAGAACCTATTTCAACTGGGAATACAGCACAACAAAAGCCTAATAAGTTCTGTACCTGGAGCAGCAACTGGCATTGATGCAGCAGTCTTCTTAACTGGTGAAGGACTTGGCGGTATGGATGGTACATGTCCTTGAATAGTCAGAGGTGGAGGAGCTGTTCTATATGGTGGCGATACAGTTGGAGTGCTTGACACAGTTGGAGTGCTTGGTGACAACGATGGTACAAGCCCTTGGATCCCTCCGGGCAATGGGGCAGATGTAAGGGGTGGTGATGCAAGTGGAGGGTGAGAATCTGACCCTGGATTGTCCAAACTAGAAGCTTATTTAGATGGCCTCAAGATAATTAACATTCTATAATGCCAGGTCATAAGGATTACCATTTGGCTGTGATGATGAGCTTGGTGCACTTGTTCTCCATGACTTTCTATGATATGCAGGACCAGGTGTTCCTCCTATCAGAGGAACTAAAGAAAAACTTGCTGGAGATGGGGATATATTGGAGTCTGAAAGAAAATAAAAGGCAATTGATATTATTACGAAACTCAAACAAACAATGAACAGGTCAAAAAATTGTTAATCCTTGTACATTATTCATTAGAATGATGAACACAAATTTTTAGCATTAAACTTACAATTCAAACTATTTTGGCAAGTTTCAAAAATGTCAAACAGAGGGCTGACTTATGGGGTCTATTTATGAAATCTTCAGTAACATTAAGGGACATTTTTCTCGCTCATAAGCCTTTGCAGGATTATGAATTTTGATTACATGATTGAAGTGTTGATGATTCCGTGTGGCATTAGAAGGGAAAAATTATCAAACAATACTTGTTTCTGCTATTGAATCTATTCACTCTGAGAATCTAGGCTCATCATAATCTTTGTCACTCTCATGAAAATATTCCAAAGAACTTAGCAATTTAGCCTGCAGACAAGTGAATCTCATGAGAAGATACCCCACTGGTCAAAATCATGCCTTGACTGCCGGAATTTTTACAGTTCTCGATGAGATCTGAGAGCTAGCCTTAACTTATTATAAGCAGCTCCTATACGGATTGCATTTCCTCAGACAAAGCCTCAATGGATCAGCATTCCCCAGATGAAGCCTGAGCTAGGATAATTGTTGCTAAATAAAAAGCACTTAACCACAACACTAGGTGGGATTTTAGAAAACAGATTAGTTGAATATTAGCTATTGGAATTTCCTGGAAAACTCTAGCTTGAAACTACTTGCTGCAAACTCTGGATATAAACTACAGTGAGGTAAATTTGATAAAAGTAGGTAATAAAATATAAAACGTTCAGATCGATGAAACACCAATGTCCAAAACAGCTTATCTCAACCTATTACTCTTCATGAATAAATTAAAACATGATTTAACTGCAGCATTGAGCTACATGTTCAGACTGTCCACATCTTTGATCAGATAAACTAAACTGACAACATGAAATTTCATTAACCAGAATCACAAGATGTTGCTTAAGCACTGATTAATCAAAATCCATGTTAAATTGGTTAACTTTATCACATGGGTTTTTAATCATATACATCAATTTTTAACTAAAAACAAAATCTTAAAAAAAAAAAAAAAAAAATACCTGTAGATCCTTGGACAGCCAAAGCAAAGCCAATGACACAGAGTTTCATCAGCTGGAGCATGGCTGGAATCACCACCCCCATCCCATACAACACCAAATCTCAAAATCTCCAACACAAACTTCTCAATGATGATGAAGAAAATAAAACTCCAATAAAATAGTAAAAGAAACGAACCAAATTACAATACTAGGAATCAATAACTTGAAGCAAGAACAAAAAGGGGGTATTAAATTAAAGATGACCCACAAATAGTGAGAGCAAAGCAATGAGTAGTATTCATCCTATAAGAAAACAAAGAAGTGAGTTTGGTGGAAGAAACCCAATCAATAGTTTCCTCAGAGCTCAAGCTCTGGAACTTGCAGAGCTTTGAGTTTCCCATGTGGGATAGAACAGCCCACACAAACATAAGTTAATGAATGAACACAACTAGAACTGACACAGAAGAAGCAAACAAATAAAAAATATACAAAGCCCTTTTAAAGTACAAACATAACTACTCACAAGGTCACAGTGCTAAGTAACAGACACAAACACTTTTAAGAGAGAGATTAAGTTAGGTGGGTAGAGAGAGAGAGAGAGAGAGAGATTCTTTGTCAACTTTTTAATGGGAGGGTTGGATTTAAGTGGGTATGTTAATGGGGATTGAACCAACTTTTTTACTTGGGGTTCAAAGTTGACACTATATGGGCTACTTTTTTCTTTTTCTTTTTTTTTTTAGTTTTTTGTTTAGTTTAATGGGATTTTGCTTGACTCGTTTCCTTTCCTGGTTATCAGTTGTTTCTGTTGGCCATTTGAAGATAGTGACTTTTTGAGGGTGAAGTGAGGCATGTGTCAAAGCTTGAATATGACACATCACCCACTGTTTCTTTCAAGATTTGGATCATTTCAATTTTTAACGCAAACTAATGAGATACCTTGGGGCATGGCATTCGTAAGCATATACTAATATTTATGGTTTAGCCATCAGCATCCACATCTGCTTCTTGGTCCTAAAATATATATATTAGTCGCCAACAATGGTCACCAAGTCATGGACTACAATTGTCTACAGCTTATACAAAGTCTTAAAACCTCTGATCAAAAAAAAAAATCTTAAAAACTACGGTTACAACAAAGATAAATAAATGCCACAATTTATAGATTTTAAGTTATGTAATTGGTAGACTTTTTTTCCCCACTCCAAACTATAAATTGTTGCCCAGCAACCTTTAACTGAAAGCTGCAATTATTATAGAAAGAGAGTCATCATTCTTGTTGAAAGTTAATGGGATTTTTATTGGGAATATCTAATGTACTCAGTTGGTATTCATAATATTTTCACAATATTTTTATAACAACTCTCAAATAATAAGTTGTTATTTGTTGTTACTGATAGTCAAAAAAGTAATTTAAATAGTTGATTCAAATTAAAAACTCGTAACAACTTGTTACTTAATATTAAAATGTTGTGGACATTGCACTAACATGGTGGTTTACGCCAATTGTATCGGAGACTTTCTAGATGTTTTGATTTGTACTAATGTTTCAACTGTTACAAGAAAAATAATAAT
The DNA here is from genome assembly GCA_023736055.1 of Quercus glauca. Lineage (NCBI taxonomy): Eukaryota > Viridiplantae > Streptophyta > Magnoliopsida > Fagales > Fagaceae > Quercus > Quercus glauca. The sequence continues at coordinate 41,262,068 of CM043316.1, read as the reverse complement.
AAACACTTTTAAAATTTTTTTGATGAAAAAACTGGTGTGAATATAATTTTTCGTGTTTTCAAGTATTTTGTAGTATTATAAAAAATGTATCAAATGAAAATGACCAACAAAAAAAGTATGGTTTTATTTTTTGAGATTGTTTTCTACTAAATTTTTTTTGGAAAATAAATCTATCTCATAGCAAGATAAAGAAAGTTAGGAGATTATTTTTCAATTCATTTAAGATTATTACTAAAGGTAGGAAAATGAGATAATTTTATAGAAAATACTTTTTGAAAAATAATTCATTTTCTAGAAAATATTATCGCCTAAACAAATAGAGTGTAATGATAATAAAAATATAAAATTATTAAACATATTATTTTAGCCAATACATTGACTTAATGTGATTATTATTATGCTCATATTTGGGATGAGATTATAAGATATGTTGATTTTAAATTATATATTTATAAACAGTATAAGTAAACAATAAACGTATACAAATGGCATAAGTATTAATCAGTATTAAAATATTTTATTTTTTTTTGGTCAAACTAAATCATTTATTAAGTTATTGACCACTTTGACCATCCTCTAATAATATTGGGAAGCAAAATTTTTTTTTTTTATACAAGATTAAAATTCTATTTCAACCTAATTTAAGTGTGTATGTATATATGTGTGTGAGTGAAACTCCTTCCTAAAAACTTGAATCCCCGTCTTTACTCCTAGGAAGCAATTTACTTATTACTTTTGTGGATTGAAATTCAGTTATAGCTCATAAATGAATTCCCAACTAAAAAAAAAAAAAAAAACTCATAAATGAATAATCATTACAGGATAGATATATATTCACTTTTTTCATGGACTTCAAAAGCTCAAGACACTTTGACTAGTTTCATATTTTATTTTACTAAGCTTAGGATATTACTACTATTCGCATGGCCAAAATCACATCATTTATACCAAGAGCCTTGTTTTTTAATTTTTTCAACAAAAACATTCAATATTAAAATCTCCCCTCCCTTAACTATCAAATTATATATATTTTTTTAAATCTCATCATTTATTACTCACTGGGGGGAGGGAGGCATATATGCTTTTTTTTTTTCTTTTTTTCTTTTTGGACTAAGGGAGGCATATATGCTAATACCAAGGAAATGCACCTATTTTGTGGTTATGAAAATCACCAAATCAAAATTTGTATTAGAGGACGATAGAACAACCCCCACCACCCATCCAAATTCTAAAAAAATATAAATAAAAGCCATAAAAAGGTCTACTCCTTTGTCCTTACTTGGAAACACGACTATAAAATTAATTTATCGGAGGCAAACTTTTTCCTAATTTTTCATTATTTAATTACTAATCATCCCGTCCTACCGGGGATCTTTGTATTTGTGAACAATTATAAGAGCATGTTCACTATATTATAGAATGTGAAAGTGTGACAATTATCTTAGAATGTGTTTAGATGTGGCTTTTTGCTATGACTTGTTTATATTCTAAAAGAGAATATTAGGACATGGGAACACAACTTTAAAATAACTTAGTGGAGGTAGACTCTTTTCTAGTTTTCACTATTTAACAACTACCCATTCCCTTTCTTCAGGGACCTTTATATTTGTGACTGATTGTAGGAGCCTGATCACTAGATTATGGAACACGAAAGTGTGACAATTATCTTAGGTTGCGTTTGTTTCACCTATAAATTTTTTTCAGAAAATATTTTCCCCAATTGCCGATGTCTAGTGTGACAAAAAATGATGGGAAGCCTAAATATATTTTTCAAGTTGACCATAAAATAAGAGGCATTTTAGCGTAAAATATTTTACACCCTCATTTGCAATCCTAAAATTTTACGCCCTAAAAGTCCTTCACATTCGAGCAAGAGAACTCCCCCTTCCCCTTAACGGTAACCCAACCACCCATGACCAAATCAAACAGTAAGGACCCTCCCAACCATTACACCAATGTTGCTCATTGCCACACGAAGTCATTGTTGCTCACCCAAGTAAGACTCTCTCTCTCTCTCTCTCAACCCATCGTGCCTCTGTTTCGCAACCACCACCAGTACCCCCCACAAACATGTTTTGCGACCACCGCGATCACCCCAATGTTGATCTCCATTTTGCAACCACTACCAACCCCAACAAATCTATTTTCCGTGACCTTCGTTTGGCTCTCTCTCTCCTTTTTTATTAATTTATATTTTTAGTTTGGAATGTAAAAACTTTTGTTTAGTATATATTTGTTTAAGAGTTGAGAAAATATGGGAAAGTATTAGAAATTTTTTTTTAGAGCATTTTCAAATTTTAATAATGCAACCAAACAATTCAAATGTTTTCCAAACATTTTTTAGGCATGCCACAAAACACTTATTTTTATTTTTATTTTTTTAAAATATTTTCACCTAAAAATATTTTTCTCTAAAAAAATTATTTTCAAGTGAAACAAACATTACGTTTGGAAGCAACTTTTTGTTGAGGATTATTTTCTTTTATTTACTAAATTTGGACAGAATATCTCTCTCTCAAAAAAAAAAAAAAAAAAGTCGGACAAAATATGATTATATTAAGAAAAAATTGAGGTCTTAAAATACTGAACATAAAAAATAAGCTTAAAAATAAGAAGTTGATGTCAAGCAGACGCGTGGACTATTGCTGGATTCTTTTTGGATTTATGTCCAACACCCCCCAGCTTGTTTTATCTACCTTCTGTGAGATGCTATGCACGTGACACCTAAGAGGTAAATAACTTTAATATTTAAACAGTTAAAGTGACGAGGTGGGTGGGTGTATAATAGTCAATGTGAACCATGTTATTTTGAAAAAGTTTGTATAATATTTTGTATTTTTATGCAATTTTTATTACCTATTTGTATAGTCTTTATAAAAATATTTTAAATTGAATGACAAAACTCAACTCACCTGCATTGTATTAATTATTAACCCAAAGAGTCACATACATTTATACATATATAAATAATACACTATGACTGTGTGTTCTCCACCATTCCTTAAAAGTTATCATGACTTTGGAGTAGAGTTGTGGTATACATATGTATTAGAACCATTTTCTCTTGCCCTTGTGTGTGTATGTGTGTTTGTTTCTAAAAAATAATAATAATAATAATATACTATGTGTCTACTTAACTAATCAAATGTTTGAAGAGTCACTAACTTTGTTATTTTTTTTTACTTCTCAAAAAAAAAAAAAAAAAAAAAAAAAACTTTGTTATTTTTTTAATCATTAACTTTATAACAAAATGTTATTATAAAATGATAACAATACACACATATGCAACAAACCATTTATATTTTTTAATTATTAAATTATATAAAGTTATATTATACTTATATTATGCACGCACACATTCACACAAATAACATTATAACAAAAATAAATAAATAGAGCACACAAACTCACACTCGCACAAATAATATAAATTTATAATAAAAATAAATAACATAAATAAAACTCACAAACACTTACTATTTACTCTTAAAGTCGAAGATACCAATAGTCAAATATAGAACAAAGATTCATGAGAGAGAGAGAGAGAGAGACCACTTACTATTTACTCTTAAAGTCGAAGATACCAATAGTCAAATATAGAACAAAGATTCATGAGAGAGAGAGAGAGAGAGAGAGAGAGAGAGATCTGTGATTTAAGTTATTGGTTGGTTTTGGGATAGATTGATTTGTGTTGTTTATTTATTTATATTTTTTTATGATAGTTCTTTATCATCAGACTAAGTCACCATCAGTTTTTGGTGTAGGCAGAGATTGAACCTTAGATCTCCTATATAATCATCAAAAACTTTATCAATTGAGCTAACTGGGAGTATGCAAGATTTAAATCAATGTGTGCAAAAGTATTTTTAAAGGTAAATTAAACTAATAAAATAATATTTTATACATAAATATTTTTTTTAGGTAAATGAACCCCTTAAAGCATTAGTAACGCGACCCTTGTTTTTAAATCTGGGGTAGGCCAAATGAAAACGGATCAACCATAAGTAGGTAAAGTGTAATTAACCCTTTAAATAAATAATGATTTCCTTATAATAATAAAAAAGGGCAAAGGATTATAATTTATAATGTAGATATAAGTCAGCTAATTACCAAGCTAGGCAGAAGCCATAGGTGTGTTAACGGCTTAATGTGCTCCACCACTGACATGACAGTATTTAGATTACATATAATGCCCGTTTGGTAATGTTGTTCTAATAACGTTATTTGTATTTTTTGGAAATATGTGTAAGTGAAAAAGTATGTGAAAATACGTATAATATTGTTTAAACACTAAAAACTGTTATTTAAAATGCAGTACCAAACACCCTAATTTGCGCATTGTCATAAAGATGATGGTTTCAAGGCCAAATTCAGTGACATGCACTATGTCTATTAAAAATGAAATCAACAATGTTGGCTCATATCGAAGTGATACTCCTAACCAATGAAATAATGTTATTTATGCAAATGTGCAAGTCAAATTCCTAATAAGCACAAAAATTAAAAATTAAAAACTACTAAGTAATGTCACATTTGCATAAATAGCAATGTTTTATTGATTAGAATGATCAGAATGACCACTTTTGCGATTCTCCTATTAGACCTAATAACCTCTCCTATTAAACATGTAATCAGCAATGTTGGCTCATTCCTAGACAAAATAATGCAATTTTCATGACCTACAACGCCAATCTTCACGCTTCTAATCTACAATTCGTATGGCCAATCTTCACGCTTCTAATCTATAATTCGTATGGCCATCTAGTCACTACATTCATTTTTGTCTGAGCAATAAGGGAAGGAATTCTTTGGGACTCACTCAATACCCATAAAGAGAATTACTTGACAGATAGTAATACATTAGGTAATTTATTTCCCAATGAAGTATCATTTCAAATTTTTTGAAGTTCATTACAGCAATGAAAGACCATCCGTGAATTGAATTCTTACATCTTAATATAATCAGACAACGAAGAAAACAAGATGTAGATATAGACAAGCAGGCAACAAAATAAGCACCCCATATAATAGATATATGGGGGGACCGTTTGAAGAGCTGGATTTAGTGTCTTATTTTTGTCTCATATGGATCAACCCCACACATTCGATAAACTTTGTTGAGCATATGAAAATATGAGACAAAAGAGTCTGCGTTGTGACTTGTTAACTTGTGGGGAACACTTGCAATTTATTCCTTCCTTTTATTATTGAAATTTATTAAGTCAAGTTTTTTTAGGCTGAATACATTATTTCTTACCAAAAACCAAAAAACAAACAAGTCCGGTCATCTCATAGACCTTATTATAGGTTTCAAGCTTACAAGACAGCAACTTTTTTTTTTCTAGAGAACCTAATTAAGTTACTTCACAAAAAGTCTTCCCTTTTATTCTTACCTATTTTGACAAAGAGCTTTTTTTATGGGCTGAATTATCAAAGAGCTCCTAACTCAATATAATTATACATTTTTTAATTATTTTCTTTGGCAACCCTATCCAAAGATGTCGGCACGCCTGTGAAAATAATAAGCTTTTCCTAGCTTTGGTCCTTATTAATTAGCCAAAAATTAGAAAAATGTAATCCTTATAAAACCCTGTATGTGTAACAAACACTCTGCTCATTAATAGAACAACAAAAACCACTGGTCCATCTTTCCTGAAAGAAACCTTCTATAAGTATAGGACCATTCCAACCACTTTTACAAACCACGTGCAAATATGCAAACTACCACTTCCACTCAATCATTGCCATCTGCCTTCTTCTTCTTCTTCTTCTTCTTTTTTTTTTTAAATATAAATCTTAAATTGCTTTGTTTGCCTTTGTTAAGGCTGAAAAAGAGACATCCTTTAAATGAATATACCTCATGGCTGCTAGGTTGGCTCCTACCAAAACTATGTCTCAAGGAACCTATCACGAGACACCTTATATTATCATTATCATTTCCAGGACACTACGAGGGTGACCCTTGGGCCCTCTCATCTTCGCTAGATCCCAAAGGCCTGGACAAACCTGGACCCGTGGTGCAACAGTGCTAATTGGTCATCTACAAGTCAAAAAGACCAGGACAGTGGCAAAGTTAAAACATATTGCAACAAAGAAGACAACATTTAATCAAAATTACACTATTTTATAGTCTCTAATTGAATTCAAGTACATGTAAGGGCAACAGCTTCGAACAAAGAAGACAATTTTTAATCAAAACTACACTATTTTATGTCCCCTAAATGAATTAAACTACATGTAACATGTAAGGGCAACAGATTTTAAAAAAATTGAATGGACCAATAGGGAGAAAGGGGGAACTCTTCGTTGTGAAATCAATGTCAACTACAAGTCTACACAGAATACAAAGTGAGAAAGGGCCGAGTAGAACATACTCCAGTAGCAAAGGCAGAACCTGTTTGGATACATGCAGGCAATGGAAACATTGATGTATAATTAATAATAATTGCTATTTCCAGGTTGCAAGTATGGCAGTTGCTTGGTAATTTGCAGATGGCATTAGATAAAAGGTAGCATTTGTAAATATGTGGTAGACATCCAAATTCCAAATGCGAACTAAAAGCCCAATCAGCACACTACAGATATTTGGGCTACATCAACTGGTCTTATCTCTTCTTTACCTTGAGACATTTCATATTTTGAAGGAAAAGCAGTTTCAAAAATCTCCTGTTAAGGAGGGTACCTCCCAATTCCACTTGTTGCAAGACATGAAAGTTAGTTGGCTGGCAATCTTTATAGGGGAGCAGTGGAGACTGCCTGGTGTGTGCATCTACGCTGGAGTTTTTCCACCTAGGATACCACAAAAAACCCTCAGCACTGTTGAAACGACAAATCAATATCACCCATTGATCTATGGCCTCTTGTGATCTAAAACTTAGGAAGTCAACATATATTCTATGGTGGTTATTTGGATCAAATATCAGTTCTGGCTTCTATTACTGGAAAGTCACTTATTTGGATCAAATTCTTGAAACTGATTCTTAAAATCTTCTGCCATCTTTGTTTCCTCTTCTTTGCTTTGGGAACAATTCCTCCAATCGGCCCTGTCTGCCATGTTCAGCAAGCCTGCCAGAACCTGTGACATATACCACATGCCATAGAATTTCAAGTATTTTCCTATGACAATTCCATTGTACATGAGAATAGATTTGTTACTTTGGATAGAGAAGGGAGGGAGAAGGGGTTTTACACTTTGACCAAAGAAATTCTAGTAAAAATAAATTGATGTTGATATACATTAGCTCTTCATTTATCAGAAGATTTAAAAAAATATAAAATATAAAATAAAAAATAAAACAGATATGCCGTAAAATTCTGTACTTCACTGGATTGGAGGCCAACAACAAATCACTCATTAAGATCACTAAACCAAAATATTTAAGAAAGAAAATCTAAAATCACACATTTAAAACCATTAACCAAAATGTCCAACAATGTAAGGAATGACTATGCTGTATGTGAAATGTAAGGAATTAGACACACAGTCGTCCTTATCTGATTGCATCTTGTCAAACAACATAATAATTCTGAAGCTGACATTACATCTAAAAAGTTACACAATTCCATGCTAGTATTATTTCTTAAATATAAATTCTTGCCAATGCCAAGAACCACATCCAGACTGTATAGTAGCTTGGACCAAAAATACAAAAAACAAAACCAGACAAGAACAAAAACAAAAACAAAAACAAATAAGAAATCCATAATAGCCATAACAAAATTTTACAACATAATGCTCACGATTTTTTCCTTTAAGACAAGCATGGTTTCTCCCCATTTTTGTCATGACTAAAAAGGATCTGTCAGAGCACAAAAGGTGAAATATGATTCATTTGGTGCATATGTGTCTAGAAACCACTCTAAATCCAGCTTGCTTATTGAAAGTTTGCCGTTGGCTACATACCAAATCCTAGTCGTCTCATGTTAATATCACTAATGAAAATGAGAAAGAACCCCGAAACCAGACAGATGTTGTAAAAAAGCCCTTGGATAGTTAATGGTATGGCTCAGGAATATTATGAGGTGCACAGAAAAATCACTGGCATCCACATAAAAATAAAATACTGAAATTTATTAGTCAATTTCCAAATATTGGAAAGTTCTATCTTTTGAGGAAAATATGAGAGAAGAAATTATGCATATTTTGAACCAATACACAAAAAAGAAAGCAGGCAGCTTACCTCACGTCCAAACTGAGCAGGAAATCTCTCATTTTCCTCAACCAAATGTGAAAATATTGTACCATCAGGGAGTTCAACATAGAAGAAGCTAAAATTCTTATCAAACTGTGTCCTCAACACTTTTCTTCCATCAGAATTCTCATTTTCTGCAATCAGAGAACATCAGAATTACAATAAAGTGAATGCCAAGAACTTTGCACATACAAGTCAGCCATGTTGGGCAAGGTAAAATTGAGAGGGTGGGTGGACAGAAAATGAGAAAATGCATATTTTTGGAATTTGACATATCTACCTCTCTGTATATCTGTCTATCTATATATCTATCTACACACACCAAAGCAAGAATTAAACGTTTACATCATCTGCAGACAATATATTGGGGCGCAGCACAAACAAGGTTGCGGCAGAAAAATCAGGCATATGGGGGATTTGAAGCATCCAGGGCAATATTCATAAGCCAATTCGCACAACAAAACACTTTAACATTAAAACTTACTTCTCCAGGCCACAAATTTAAAGCCCAATTTTTCAGCAGCTAAATTAAATATATCTTGAACAGCAGCTGCTCTGGATGATGGAACAGGAATAGCCTACACAAAGAACATGTGGAATAAGTAAAATACCCCCAAAGAAAACTGAGAAAAAATCATTAAAAAAAAAAAGTTCATATTCTATGGTTCAGCCTAACTATTTAGTTGTGGAAAAAACAAGAGTGGCTTGTGACGCTTGTCATACATGAAAAAATTTGGAAGGGGTAGGTGATTGTCAACAATTCCCAAGTCTTAACACATTATGCATCTAATAAAGAAACTTGCAAAAGATATATCAGTTACCTGAAGATTAGCATGAGTACTACGTTTTGAAACCCACTCAAAGAAAACAACTGATTTCCCTTGATTCTTATGATAACTCTTGAGACTATTCTGGAACCTACCAAGCTCAATTTCAGTTTCTGGTGATAGCAAAACGGTATTGGGTAAATGCTCAACAGGTATTATCAGTATATGATCTTGAACAAGCGGGCCTTTAGCCAGTGCACAGTAAAAGTACTCTCCTATGCTGACAATTAGATGCGACTCTATGTTCGGGCTTGACAAACAAAACCAGCACTCCCTTGACCTGTAATTCAGTTGCAAAATAGATAGTTAATACAAGAGTCTGGTCATTTTATAAGAATGAATACTGTGGCATCAAAAGAACATACACATATTATATAAATATAACACGTTAGAGTTAGTTCTCGTTAGTTTTTTATATTAGCATGTTAATAAGGGTATTTTTGTAATCATGCTATAAACCCTAATATAAATATATGCTAAGTTGTGGGCTTGCTTGATTATGACCTTTTTTTCTCTGTCTCCCTCTATTCTTATCTTCATTGTTCTTCTTACTTAGCCCTCAATCTACATATTTTACGTCTCTAACTACACATAATATGTGTGTGCACGCGTTTAACAAGCCAATCAACTGTTGTTTTATAACAAAACTAATGACTCAAACATCTTCACAAAACAAAAAGACCAACCTGTTGCTAGCATTCTCAGATCCTCGTTTCTTGTGAGAATAACTCTCACCTTCATCCTGCAGGCTGTGCTTAAAGTTGCAATTTGGACCCCTTTCACATCTTCCTTTGTTAAGAAAATCAAAACAAACACCTCTCAGAGATTGTTCCCTTGCATTCTCGTCATGTTGAAAGTTGCATTTGTCCCCCCGTGGACAAGAACCAGAGGATACAAATTTAAAACACAGCCTATCACCATCTCCAGCTCCATATTTCTGCCGTTTTTGTGAGACATCATATCTCCAATATTGTGAGTCAGCATCACTATCACTAGGCCTTTTTGTCGCTTCTTTGGCGAGAACAGTTTGGTCTGCATACGTATATGGAGATAAGGTAGTGTTTAGGGGCTTCGTGCTAATCTCAACAGCTGACATGGTAGATGCTGGAGTAGGAGAAATCGCATGAATAAATTTCTGTGGACCAAGTTTGCAACCAACATTTCTCAGAGTAAAGTATGGGAAAGTAATTCTTAAAGTGCAGTATCTAGAAATCATAAGTAAGATATAAATGCAAGTGATGTTAAAATTGTCCTCAGGAGTAGTCAAGTGCTTAGCTACATGACGGCCATCTCTGTGAAGCATATCATACTTAGTCCATACACAAGTCCAACGCAATCTCTTTCCAAAGTAGTTTTAGTTGAAAATTTCAGTATTAATGAAACAATGACGGATAGTCGATTAAGACTTTATGTTGACAAAGGTGAATAAATAAATAAATTGATAGAGTTTAAATGGTGGGAAAAACTCAACAGAAACAGTTTGAAATTAATAAGATTACGGCAGCAAAAGAATTAATGAACACTTTCAAAAATTATGATGAGAAAATCATACCTGCTTCTCTTTATTGGCAACAGAAGCAAGACCCAAGAAGCGAGTCACATGCACAGCATCAACATTGGAGTAAGGTTCGCGAGCGTAGAATATACCTTTAGTACCGGCAATGTGATAGCTACCACAGAAGACAAACTTCAATATAAAAACAACATAACTTATAATACAACCAATACAGCCCAGAAAGCAGCTAATAAAATGTGTAGCATGCTGGGAAACACATACCAAAAAGGAATATCTATGCAATGGAGTACTACTAATTTTGATTCTACATTTACGTACAATGATCAATCATGCAATAATGCCCAAGCATCACATACCGTGGTTTAATCTCTGCTACTAACTCTGCTATGGTAGAATCACTTCCAGGTAAATCCGAAAACCCATGGGGAAGATCAGATGTAGATGCTCTGTTTGTGACCCCGCTTGGCCATTCATTAGTGGTAAGTGATTAAGGAAATCAGCTAAACAGACCACACATTAAAAATTCAGCGCACAATACTCAGCATTACGTATAAAATAATTAACTATAGAATGGTTCTCATTCATAGCAAGGCAAGGATATGTTAGGAACAAGTCAAATATTCCAGGATCCTCGGCTATAGCTCGCAATGCATCCACATCATCTTGAGTGTATGTTCCAAATTGTTGACCATCCGACAAATGCCTACCAGATAAATACGCCACAGATAACCCTATAAATGAGTGAAGTAAATCAGGTAATAATAAAGTTAATACAAAATTGCCACCATTTATCTTGTCATTCATGCTATTGGTGATCTGATCACTACGTATTGGATTAGAGGAGATTAGTTCAAAGCATTTTCAAGGAAAGCTTTGTCAATAACTTCATTTCTAACAAAAAAATTAATTAATTTACACATTATCCATATCCTTTTTTTTATTTCTTTTAAAATATAACTACAAAAATAAAATAAAATAAATAAAAATTACAACATTGAATTTGTAACCCAGCAAAGCTTGTTAGAATTATAAATGAGCCAAGAGAAGAGAGTGAAATGGAAAGTGGAAGTGAAATAAATGTGATTTAATCTAATGACCTACATCGTGAACATAAAGCCCTAAACAATAATTTATTATAGAGTAGACTCAACTTTGTACCAAACCTATGATGGGTTCGGTTAAGACATACATTAATCATCCATCTTTTTATGAGAAATTGAAAAGGCTATTTAAAAAAAAAAAAAAAAAAAAAGTAGTACATACACAAACTATTTTACAACATTTTTACAAAATGTTGATGGAAACAACCTCTTATTAGTTTCCATTTAGGCCTACCATTAATATCACTTTTTCATTTACTAATAAACATTCCTCACATAAGCAATCTGTAATTTTTTTTTTTTAAATAGTTTGTATCTCTATAATTATTCTAGAAAAAAAAAATCGTTACTAATTCAAGTAGTTTACTCAATGTATGTTCTAACCTCAAAGGGCATTTGTCAGTAAAACCCTTGTATGATTTTTTTACTTACATTACAAGTTAGGTTACTACGTTTAGTCTCAGGATTAGTTTGCTTGCACTACAAGTAAATCCTAGTACAGTGGGCATTGAAATATTTAAAGAAAATATTGAGAGTACCATGGAGATTGAACTTGCCACTGCCTTTTAACCAGAACAAGTTTTGGCAAACCTTGAGACCGTCCATCTTGAAGCCAAGGTTCGCCGAGTCCTTCGAAGCCGATAAGAGGTGTTTAGCGGCGCCGATTCCGTAGTCCCCGATGAAGTATGTGGGCAGAGGGACTTGGGAGCGGCCTTCAATGTAGTCGGTTAGCTCGCCGAGCTGCTCCGGCGAGTCCGGCAAGAACTGGCCAACACAAATTAGGGCATCGAATGGCCCAGCCGCTTTGTTTACCTGGTGAGAGAAAAAAGTGAACTGAGAAATGAATGGAAGATAATAAACCCTAGATATACGTATATGTTTGTAAACGCTTAGAAAGTAAGAGAGAGAGAGAGAGAGAGAGACCGATGAGACTCGCTTGAAGAGCGGGTTGAGGCGGCCGAGAACGTCGCCACTGAGCAGAATTCTTGGGGGAGCCATGTGTGTTTGCGCGAGAGAGAAAGAGAGGGGTCTGGACTGTGAACTCTGAAATCTGATGCTTGAAGTTGAAGTTGAAGTTGAAGATGAAAGAGTCCGTGGGCTGAAATGTTTGGAAATGGGCCATACCGGGCCTGGCCCAGGCCCCTTATTATCCTTGGACTTTTGGGGTGAATGCTGAAGAGAAAAATTTTGTTAATCTTGTGTGTATTGGTTGAGAAATCCCATATTTGTTTGTGGAAGAGATAAATTTTGTTGATCTCTTGGGCTAGCAAATTTTTCCTCTAAATCAGATTAATGAAATATTCTTCAATGTATTACACGTAATAATTGAATTCATTATTTGTGAGTATCATTCATCTAAACAAATAACCTTATTTTTAAATAGATCATGTGATTATAAAAATTAAAAAATACAAGTGGATAGTAACTAAATTGCATTTAACTTTATTTCAAATTGGTTCTAAGAAAAATATTTGTCTAATTTACAATGTATTGGGGAGAAAGAATTAGAGGTCAAACCATAGATATAACACACCACAAAAAAATACCATTATCATTAAACTTTAGTTCTTTTTAATTATTCAATTTTTTTTTTGGAGAAACAAACACACACACACACACAAGGGAAAGTGAAAGGAGTTCTAATACAAAGGCACACCACAATTCCACTCAAAAGTCATGGTTTTAATTATTCAAGTTAATTTAGAATTCTAACCACTCTTTTTCAAGAGACATCTTCTCAACATTTAATTTCTTGCATTCACCAATCACTAACTTATTAACAAATAACAAACAACAAACAACAAATTTTTGAAATATTTGCCAACAAATATAGGTTAACGTTTCCTTTATTTGGCACGGTATATACATCTGAAAATTATTCATCAGCTTGTTGAGGGCCTTGAGGCTACACTAGTGGCTCTTACGGTCTTACTGGTTTTATTTTCAACTCAAAATGTTATTTTTATAATGGCTACACGGAGGAGTGTCACCCCAAAATTAAATTAAGTCTACATTGTTCTCTTTAACATCTTACATTGAATCAAGTGTAATACAACAAAAAGTTATAATAATTTCACAATATTCTTAAATTAGCATACCAATTCACGCATAGATCCACTACTGCGATCTCCAATTTAATTTTTTTTAATGACATGACATGTTAATTTGGAATGTTGTGAAATTATAACAAATTTTTGTTGTGTCTATAGTATTACTCTTAATCAATCATACCCCGCATTTATTCTAATGCTTAACAAGGCGACACATTTCCTCAAAATAGCCAACACCAACTTAAAAAGAGACTACTGTAATGTTCATCGCATTCCATTACAATTAAGGTCTATTACCTATGGTTTCCCTGCATCAAACCCACATAAGGTTTGACTCAAAACCCATCATCACTTTTCTTCTTATCTCATGCATTCGATACATGCATTCTTTCTCAAAATATATGATTCCACACTTTTCTTATTAGGACATGTTATCCCTAACTAGGGCCAACTCAATGCAGTTTGAGGCATAAGGTAGTAATTTTAACGAGCTTTTTATAGGGGCCCCAGAACATGGCCTAAGTGGCCTAGGCCTAGGGTTGGTATCCTATCCCTAACTTTGGCATTATTTTCTATTGAAATTTAGATGCCTAACTTTGTGGTGTGTGGTGTTGTGGGCACAAGAGATGCAAATGAGGAGAGAAATGTGCCAATATGGTTAGAGCAACGATGAAAAGACTGTGACAGTTTTAGGAAAACAGAGTAATGATATTTTGGACAGTATATGACTTTTTTTTATCAAGATAATTCTATAGTAAGAGAGATGATTTAAACCTCAGCATCAATGTTTAAAATATGAGAAAGTGTAAGTTGGGGTAAAAAATATTTTGGAAACTTTTACTTTTTCTGTAAACTAGTTCAAGAGTCCGTTTGGATATTGATTATTTTATTGAAAATTGAAAACTAAAAATACTGTAACAAAATAATTTTTAAATGTGTAAATAATGCCGTAAAATCTACTTATAATGAAAGTTTTGTTGAAAAAAAAAAATTTATGGATCTTATAAATAGTGCACAGAACTCTGCATAATCACGTGAAAACTAACTTTTCAACCAAAAAAAAGCCAAAACGCCTAACATTGGACGTGGATGTATATCCAAACGGATAACAAATATACAATTCAAAACTTGTTTCTTTTGTAAGTGCAGCCTACCCCTACCTACCTAAACCTTATCCAGTTTTAATTTTTGCGGCTGTGACTTTGTGAGTAGCAGTAAATGGAGATTAATATGTAGTATGAACCTCTCCACCTTCCCTTTATTTATTTAAGTTGTAAAACAATGGAAGTTAATTAAAAATTTTGGTAGGATAAAAAAGTGTTTCGTCGCCAAGAGCATAATATCTCAATCGATCGACACATTCTACTAGTGTTTTAATTTTTAAAGAAGAGATTCAGAATTCAGATACCGTATATCATGTACTTATACGGTTATACCATTTGAGCGCTAGCATTGACTCGTTGAGATACAGTTATTGTCTTACTGTGTCCTGGGAAACAATTCAAACTTATACAGCTGGTCCATAAAATAACACTTTGCTTCCGACGAAAATAAAATGATAAAAAAACATGTCGACCACACTTTCGTTACATCCAAGTAAGAAAAGTCTGAGTCTTGGTCAATCTTAGTCTTCGTCGCTTGGCACGTTCTGGTAAGCGAAATTCAGCTTCAAATTCAAAGTGTGAACACTGAATAAGTTGACAGTTGGTGCCAGAAAATAACCAAAAAAAAAACGTTGCACGACTACTCATTAAATGCTGGCCATGGCTGTTGGTATATATAATCAATGGCCTGTAGATTGTTGTTATGGTTACTTAATGGTTTTGTTTTTTTTTTTGTGTTTTTGTTTTTACCGCAACATCCGTAGTGTTTTGACAGGATAGCGGCTAAATTAGGGGTTTATGAGTAGTCCAGTCTGGTATTCATGCCTGCCAATAGATTGTAGTCAGTACCGATCGATGTGTTTTCTAATAAGTAATTGAAATAAGAAATTAATTTATAATGCAAAAAAATAGTTTTCTTATGTGTAAATTTTTTAAGCATTGAAGCACGAACAAATAGATGGGAAGAAATTATGCTAAATTATATTTGACAATATTAAATGAATATATTTATAAATGCTCAAGTTGATATATGTAGCGCTAAACTCATACCAGTAAATGCATCAAATATTATATCATGTGAAAATATGTTAGGAGAGTAAGATAAATAAAAATTTGTCTTAGTTGTGACTCACAACTAAGATAAATTAGGAATAATTTTTTGAGTTTTAAGGATATTTTGGTAATTTTTAAGTTTTGGGGGTATTTTGGTCTTTTTTGGGTTTTGGAGTATTTTGGTCATTTTTTGGGTTTCAAGGGTATTTTGGTCATTTTATGGGTTTCGAGGATATTTTAGTCATTTTATGGATTTTGGAGATATTTTGGTTATTTTTTTAAATTTTAGATTTTATGTTGTTTATTTAAATTTTAGATGAGTTTTAGTAGATATTAGTGGGTTTATCCATTAAGACTCTTACAATTAAATAACCTAATGAATCTTTACCCATTTAACTCAAATATTCAAATAAATTGAGTTAATGGATGAGTTCAAAGATATGGATAAAAGTTACCACCCCTAGTTACAAGCAACCCATATTCCGCTTTTGGCTGAAACAAGTCACAAGTTGTGCAATAAATCAAGTGTCAAGGATTCATATTGATAAATGTGAGGTGGGGACAACTATTAATGAATCTAACTCCCTATCACGTTAGAGATGTACAAGAGGGAAAATGACAAAATGTAACGAAGATAATAACTCACAAAACTTAAATAAATCACGGTGTTAGCCTTGAAATAAGGATAATTAGGATTAATGGAATGAAGGAGAAGATAATCACTTACGTTTTTTGAATTCAGAAACTCATGGAAGTATTTTGAGCCATCTGCTAGATTTGTTTGAAGGGTTATGGAAGTGTAAAAGATCACCTAAAGATAAATGAAATTTTTTGTATTACTCCAAGTCTCCCAATGTATGATCCTTATCACGTTCAGTTCCTCTTCTCTTTTATAGGATTTTTTATGTTAGCATATGATTGCATTGAGCAATGAAGCCTCAAAAGCACCATGCTGCTATAAGTTTTTGTTTTCAAAATTCTATTCAATTAGTTGGCCAAGAGCCACATAATTGCTTTTCTAAAAAGAAAACTACCTTCCCAATGTGCCTAATTTAATTAGGGAATTTCTCATAACTGGTTTACCCTCTTTACTGGGAAGAGAAATGTGTGTTTTAGGCGATATGTTTCAATTTAGCAGGCATTTGGTTCTTCCATGAGTGATTTTTGTGTTGCTTATTACATGTAGTATGTGTTCATTAGTCTCATTAGTGTTTCAAATCCAATGAGAAATTGTTTAGTGAGTTCATACTAATAAAAAAAAACTCTTTTGCCCTCCAATATACATCTCCTAATTATCCAATTTGTTAGGTTCTTTCTTTTACATGCGGGTTTGGTCCACATAGCAAATAGGAATACAAAAATAAGTTGGATTGAATATTCTTTATTGATTGATGTTGGACCTTAGATGCTTATCTATAAGTATCTTTGTATAGGCCCTTAATTTTTTTTTTTTTTTGGTAGAATATAGGCCCTTAATTGATTTGTGGGGGAAAAATTGCTCTCAACAACTTTTTAATTAATAAATACAACAAGTCTTTTAAAAACAAATTCCCTCTCATTTTATTATCAATAGATTAATGATTTGAATAGATTTGCATGAAGTCATACTCCCTCTTAAAGCTCTATCATTGTGACTTGTGAGTGATGTCAACCATATTTACAGATTTATATCACTGATTATTTTCTTAGTTTCTTAAGCCACTGCATTAATTCAAAAGCCTATTCATGTGAAAATAATGGGCACTAGCTTTAACGTGAAAATATGAAATTACCCAATTTTTTTTTTTTTTTCTGTTCTTTATGTCGGCTTCAATAATGTTCACTACTTAGAAATGAAAAACTATGACAAAAAAAAACTCAACTCGATTGTGTCAAAAAGGGATATCCGGATATATATATCTTGCAACTCAAAACTGAATGTGAAAGGAGAAATATCGTTAAAAGTTGGCGTGTTTTTCTTTGAAAAGAAGTTTGTGTGTTTTCTTAATAAGTAAGTTAGTGTGTTTAAACATCGAATAAAAGTCTAAATAACCTGCTATACTTTTTTGTTTTTTTCCTTGGTGAGCTACTATTTTGTTTTTATGATGATGGATAAAAAAGTATACTGTTATAATCACCGTAATAATATCCCCACCACATTGCATTCTCAGATTCGGAATCAAATTAAACCTGATCCTTCGGGCTTTTGATGGTGGACAACAGTGCAACTATTTAATTTGCAGTCTTTTATTTATTCTTTTTATCTTTAAATTTTGGTCAAATCAATCTTTTGCACATGGCATGAGTGCGCACATTTTGTAGTTATCTGCGTCACCATGATGATTTCAGATGCAGAGCGAACCGAGGAAGTATCTAAACGTCTTGGTTAGGCCAGTCAGAAGCCGAGCCGAAAACTAGAACAATGAGTCACTGATATTTTTTTGATGGACAATGAGTCAATGATATATATATATACACACACACTAAGATTTGCATCATTCTGTATCACGAGGAATACATATGACAATTCTTCAGCAAAAAATAAAAAAAGGAATACATATGACAATTCATTAATATTTACTTTTCTTAGCTGAATTTATTAACATAAAAATACATTATGCTCGTGTTGTGAAGATGCTTGGTCATCTTTAACATTTAATTACTATATTTTATTTTATTTTACTGTGATCTGTGATCCCATCATCTACTGGAAAATAATGCTAATAAAAATGGTGACTATGTGTGGCTGTTCAATTTTTTTTTTTTTTTTTTTTTTTTTGGAGATGAAATACCTCGAACTTTGATTAAAGAAAACTAGCCATAATTGGCAAAAGAACATCATGAACATGTAGAGGAATATTTTCTATTCACACTAAAAAATATGTTTTGAAAAAGAAAGTAGGTGACTAGAGGCGGCGAACGACTTATCTTTACTCCTCAAGATTTTCATGGCCATTTCTTAACAAGGCAGTCAATACCGTACCAGTACCGGCCGATACGTACCGTACCGGTTGCATACCGGTATCGAAACGTCAACGCTTCGTACTGATTTAAATATCGGCCGTACCGGCCATGTACCGGTCATACCAGCCAATTTCGGGCAATACCGGGCGTACTGGCTGGTACAGAAAAAAGTTTTTTTTTTTTTTTTTTAAAGTTTTGTAATTTTTGAATTTTTGTTACTACAAAATGGTAACTTATTTGCATTAACTTATTAGTATTATTTATTTTCTTAGTATGCAATGGTAACTTTTAAGCTTTCTATTTTTTATATTGTGTTTTTTTTCTTTTTCTTTTAATTGATACTAAAATCTAAAATCATGAATAATTAGTTTTGAATTGAAGAAATGTTTTATGGTAAACTTTTATATTTATTATAATATACACACACATACATATATATATATATATATTTATAAATATAAAAAAATAGCGGTAAATCCGAAACGGTACACCAATATTGACCGGTATCTGAAATATATCGTACCGCTGGCCAAACCGGTACAGCCTCCAGCACAGTATTGACTCCCTTGTTTCTTAATCTTCCTCAAGGATAATGGATGAAAGCCCAAGCTTAAAAGTGAAGGAGGGAGCTCTTACAGTCGTCATAGCTTCAACATCATCAGTTGAGGATGAGAGCTTGACTTTTTTAGATAAAGAAGTTAGAACCAGCCCTTGATGGTTTCGAACAACTACCCCCAAGCCTACCTCGCTTGCTTTCCTAACATTGAACCAGCAAAATTAACCTTGATTGATTTTCATTCAAATTAAATTGAAAGACAATATATGATGGTTTGGATAACTATTTAGTATGATGATCTAAAAAAATAAAATCTATTTACTACCTTTTAATCAAATGACTCATTAACTTACCTAAATAAGTTACAGAAAAACTTAAGTACAATTTTTTAGGTGTTGTCTTATATATATGTGTGTGTGTGTGTGTGTGTGTGTGGGGCCAGAGAATTTGGCAACCCCGGCCCACTCTACGCTAAGCCCAAGGCCCATGCCGAGGAAGAAAGATGTGTCCGAGGACGAGTCCATTCGCTAGTAATACCGCCGAGGACAACCATGTCCTCGGCCCACACGGATCACTGAAAGGATGAGCAAAGCGCCTTCAGAGGTAACCTTCTAGGGCAAATCCAAGACAGAGGCAAGTACAACGGGTTGGCCATAAAAGCATGGTGGAGGAGCAATCCCAGGAGGAACTATCACCTCCACATTAAATGCCCCCAGTTAACGTTCTGGCCGCATTAAATGGAGAAGTGACCCCTGAACAGTGTCGCCTCAGCTGCTACAACCCACAGAAAGGACGGGAAGGTGGCTGATGGGACAGACACTGGAATGATGACTTGCATGACCGACAGATGAAGGGCAGAGATTAACCAGAAGGGGGTATAAAATGTAACAAGTCCTCCATAAAGGGGGACGACAGTTTTAGGAGAGAAGAAGGATCATAGTACTTGTGCAAATCTTTGTAACCCAGTATTAGAAAAGATATAAGAAAGATACTATCAGAGAAAGTGGCCGAAGAGCCTAATTTCATACTTTCAGTTTATATTCTTGTCAATCGAGCCATGCATTACCATGCTTAATCGTACAACCTTCGCTAAGGCCTAGCTCTTTGACCCACTCTCTACAAATTTATTGTATTGGGCCAACTGGGCTCGAGTCCACTCGTTCTCAAGGAATAGTGCTCAAACCAGGTCCCTAGAATATATATATATATATATATATTGTGTGTGTGTGGTTATGTATTGACTAATGCTACAAAAACAATGATATATTTCCATTATTTCCTAATAATAACTAAATTTAACTAGTTTCTAATAAAAAAATTAAATAAATAAAAAACTAAATTTAACCATGTAACTCATCACCTCATCAGTTAATGTAATCACATAATTGAATTTGTGGGGCCCTAATTACACTAGCTACACCGGCCCACCACATAGGGCCCAAGGCCCGCGCCGAGGATAATGCTGAGCCGAGTACAATGTGATAAAGCCCAGGTCACCCAAGGGCCTTGCCGAGGATGACACATCCTCGGCGCACCGGCTTCATTAAAGGGAAAATATCCCACCAACATTTTGGCCGCCATAATGAAGACATGACCAGCGGACCCAGTTGCCTCGATTACTACAACTAATAGAAAGTCTGCAAAGGCGGCTAAGAACTAACATAAAGCCTGCTAATTAAGGACGATGGGACAAACCCCTGTACATAGAGACCAGACAATTGACAAATGGACGGTGAAGATTAAGAAAAAAGGGACTATATATCTAAGAGGGCTCCCAGCAAACAGAGGAGGGGATTCGAAGAAGATAAGTAAAAAAAGAAAAAGAGATCCTCGGCTTGAGCCGAGGACAAATAAGCATCACAAACACTTAGCAAAATTCCCAATATTCCTAGGAAGTTCAGGTCATCCATTATTTGGTTATAAACTTTACACCAGCCATTGTTTACTTCGGTGAGGCCAAACCCTTAAACCCACTTCTCTATAAATTTTATTGTTATGGGTCCATTACATTTTGAGGCCCTACAGAATTCATTTAGGAAACTTATGATACACCTAATAAACTATACATAAATTTTAACACTTAAAAAACTATAACTAAGGTATCATAATTAAATTCAAACCACATGGTTGTCATGAACAATATGACAAAGGAAAAAGGTTTTATTTTTTAAAGATGATTAAATTTAGAGACGGAGCCAAGACTTGGAGTTGGGAGGTGGTTTTATTATTAGCTATATGTAGTGGCTTCGGCTTTCGGCTTTATTACTTAGCCGGCAAAAGTTTTCTTTTATTATTATTTTTTTTAATGTATGTGTAGAGTGTGTATTTTTTATGGTAAAGACAAAATTATTTTGTTCAAATTTTTTTAAAGGACTAAGTTGTTTGTTTTTGGTAAAATTGGTTTATTAGTCTCAAATTTTTTTTTTTTTTTTAGCTTTGCTACTGCCTATTGGTAATTTTTGTTGTTGGGCTTTGTAGGGTCCCGCTTCGGGTGGCCCCCGTACAATTAATTTGTAGAGAGTGGATAGAAAAGTTAGGCACTAGCAAGAAAGCCAACAATCGGTGTGGGGTTACAAGGATCAGAGCAAGAATTTGACTAAGTGTTCTTAAGGAGAGTTCGTCCTCGGCCAGGTTCGAGAAAATTTTTCCTTAGAACCAATACATACAAAGGTTGTCCTTGAACACCCTGAAAACCCCTTCATTTTCCTCATGAAGGGCACAACCCCCTTTACTTTGGGGGTTCTATCTATTATATAGTCTTGTTCAGTTGATCTTTGCCGTCCACCTGTCGGCCATCTGAACTTATGTCTGAGGGCTCGTCCCATCAGCCGCCTTTGCAGGCTTTTCCGTTAGTTGCAGTAATCAAGGCACCACTATTTGCTAGTTAATTCGCCATTAACGCGACCCGAGTGTTGGTGGTGTGCATTTAATGGGTGGGTGACAGCTTCCTACTTTCAATGTCGGCTTGCCGAGGACGTGAGCATCCTCGGCGAGGTCCCTTGATGACTTGGGTCTCTCCCACTTATCCTCGAATTTGGTACTCTCCTCGGCATGGATTTTGGGCCCAATATGGAGTGGGCCAGGGTTGCCAAATATATGGGTCCCACAATAGCCCCTCAAAATTCTGTTGCCCGGCCTCTCGAGCGGGGAGGAGGATTTTGATGTTCTCAGGCCTATGTCCTGGTCTGTCGAGCCTTGTCTTTCTATCAGTGTCGCAATCCTTTCAACTGCCCTGAAAACGTTCCTGGCGTTTCGGTATTTGGAGCGTACCTTCATTAAATTTCGGCGGCTCTGTGTCCTCCACGTTCAACGGTGTGATGATGAATGGACAGTAGGGATACCCCTGGGTCATTGGGCGGGAAAGCCCGTGCGGTTATTTTTGATAGGGTGTATAAATACCCAATTGAACTGATTCGTCCTTTCACTTTTGCATCCAAGAGATCTTGTGCACGTACTCCGAATTCGGTCACATCTCCAACTGTACTTGCAACTCCCCTTAGCACAAAAAGCCTGCCCGAGGAGCTTTCCCTTATTTCTGTAAGTCTTATTCTCTCTCTAGTTCGTACTGTTCGCTTGAGTTTCTTGGTAGTTCTTTAGAATGGGTAGGCTTAAGAAGTTAGTTGAGTCTGAGGAATCAATGGACAAATTCGTCGCTGATTATAGGATCTCTGATACGGTGGGCTTGAGGTATTGCGGAGAGAGGGAATGAAGTTCAAAGAGGAAAGAGGGTGAGGTGGCGATTCCTATAATCGCCTTTCTAGAGGGTGGAGTGAGGATCCCTATAGGGCTGATGATGAGGGACTATCTTAGGCACTTCAACTTATCTCCCACTCAGTGTGCCACTAATGTATTTATGATCTTAGGTTGTTGTGGATGCCTTGAATGAGAAGATAGGGTTGAGGCTAACCCATCATGATGTAAATTGGTGCTACAAACTTCAGTGCCTGAAGGAGAAGTCTTATTACATGAGGACGAGGGACGATAGGGTCCATCTTATCCAGTGCCTCCTTGAGTCCACAGACTTCCTCATTATATCCGGGGAGTGGCACGAGGGCCTTTCTTGCCCAACAGTGGAGGGTACACCTGGTGGGGCTTCCATACTAGGAGAGCGTTTAGTTTTTTGTGCTTTAGTGTCCTGCCTCGCTTGGTTTTTGACAGGGACTTGCTTTCTTCTACGCAGATCCGCGAGCTTTTAAGCGTCACTTCGGCCAGGTTAATAAGGAAGACTTGGAGAAGGTGCTGAGGTCGGAGATCTTTGTGAATAAAGACGACGACCAAGTTAGATCCGCCTACGTGGTCCTAGGATACGACCCAATCCAAAAATTATTCTCGGCTCCGAAGAACGTGATCCGAGCTAGGGATCCTCGGCTGTGTAGCATCACCGTAGTCGAGCGCAAATTTCTGATCTCCGAAAGGGTCTCCCATTCCTGAGGGAATACCATTGGCAGGTACTTCTTCATCGGCTCAAGCTGCCGAGGCGGAAGGGGAAGAGGAGGTTGCTGACTCAGGTCCGTCCGGGAACGAGTTTGGCGTGTTCGACCAACCCCATTTACCCGAGGACCCTTCTGGTGACTTAAGTGACCCCAGTTTAACTGAAGCAGACTTTCTGTCCGAGGAAGCCACTCCTCAGTTGAAGATGAGTTTCAAGAAGCGGCCTCAGAAGAGCTTGCTGGCACTGATCCTGGCAGCCAAGGGGGGACGCGCCGGGGAAGTCTACTCCCGAGTTTCTTCCTTCCGAGCTTCCTCCTTTTGAGCCTTCTTTTGCCGAGCTTCCTCCTCCCCCACCCCAACAGAGTTCGACGTCTGGGTCCAAGCCCATCAGTCCTTCGTAGAAGAATGACAAAGGCAAAAGGCCTAGGGGGGAGAAGAGTCTGATCCTCTCCGAGGTGGTGGCGATACTCGGCCACCATCAAAACAGCCGAGGATAGGGCGCCGAGGCTAAAAGAAGAAGGCCTCTATCCAAGTCGAGGCCCAGGCTTGGTTTCCTGCCCCCATGCTCCATGGGAAGCCTCTGACGGATGATGCCTCCCTCAAGAACCCTCAAGGGGGTGAGGGTGCGCTCGTTGCTGACGCATTGGGGAGGTCCTTGTTACTCCCTGCGGACATGGCCCAGTTAGAGGCTTTGAGGAGCGAAGAGGTCTTCCTCGACCTTAAGCAATACCTGGGCATGGTAAACTTTCTGATTGCTTGTAATTTTCTTGACTTTCCATTCTTTGGCTCCTTATCTGCTGCATATTGGTTGCAATTGGCAGGCTATCCAGGCTACCTTTAGGCTGGAGAACATAGCCAACAGCCAAAGCAAGGTCACTGGCTCGGAGCATTCCAAGCTGTTGGAAGCCATGCGGACCCTCAACGCTTCCAAGAACGATCTTAAAAAGGCGATGGGCCAGTTGGAGGAGATGAAGACGGCTCGAGATACTGCTGTGGCTGCCCTCTCAGCCGCTGAAAAACTGGCTCTGGATCAGACCGACAACCTGCACCAGGCAGAGGATCAGCTGAGGATAGCTAGAGAGGAGATCGCGACCCTGGGGGAGAGGGTGCTTGAGGCAGATAAAGCTAGAGGCGCTGCGGAGTCTGCCAGGGACGAGGCTCTGAAAGCCAAGGAAGAGACTGAGTCTGCCAAGGCCGAAGCCGAGGCCTCCAAAGACAGGGCAGCGCAGGATGCCTATGAGGTAGGGGCAGCTGAAACGGAGGATGGCCTTAGAGCCCAAGTGCTAGGGGTGTGCAGACTTTACTGCTCCTAGGTTTGGAACGAGACTCTAAAACAAGCTGGGGTTGAAGCCTCGTCCGACCTGTGGAAGGCGGAGAATGTGTACTATCCCAATGCCATCCGTGAGGTCGCCCCTTCAAATTCTAAGGTCGAGGTGGCTACCGAGGGCGCTGGGGGTGTTTCTAAGGAAGGTGTGCCCACTACCATCACTTCAGGCGAGCCGCCCAAGGAAGTTGATCCTCCTGAGGCCGTTGAGGCGAGCAAGGGTCCCATCGCTGATGCGCCTGGGAAGACTGCGGACCCTTTAGCCGATGTCCAAGCACCTTTCGTTGAGGAGGTATCCTACCCAGCTGACCTTTCCCAGGCTGTGGTCTCAAGCGAGGGCCACAGGGATTCTGAGACCTCCTATGCCCAGCCCCCTGAGGGAAGAGTTGAGATAGAGCTGAAGGAATGATCTTCCGTGTGCGCCTTTGCCTTGTTTTTCTTCTTCTTTTTTTTCTTTTTTTTTTTAGCATTATAATGGCGCATTTACTTTGTATAACTCTTTTTTTTTTTAAAGACTCAGTAAAGTGCACATTTTGTTTCCTTTTATTCGTTTTGCTTATTAGTATATTATACATATATATACATATATTACTTACACGATTCTGGCTTCAATTGCGCTTCAGCCGACTACATTGATTGTCGTCCCTTGCAGTGCTACTAGTACCAAAGTGGTCAGTCTCATCACAGGTTTGAGGTCGTGGTCAACACAAGACCTTGGTTCTGTCAAGTGCTTAGATCCTCCTAAAGTGACTAGTTTTCCCATAGGTTTGAGTCTTTGAACCATGCAAGACCTTGGTTTTGTCTAGTACTTGGATTCTCTTGAAGCAGCTAATTTACCCATAGGTTTGATGCCGAGGAACACACAAGACCTTGGCTCTGCTTAACACTTGGTATTTCGTGGGGGGATGATTTCTTCATTGGCTTGGATCTTCTGAAGTGACTAGTTTTCCCATAGGTTTAGGTTCGAGGACCATGCAAGACCTTGGTTCTGTCTAGCACCTAGTTCTTCTTTTGGTGACTGGTTTCCTCATAGGCTTGAGTCCGAGGACCATGCAAGGCCTAGGTTCTGTCCAGCACTTAGTTCTTCTGAAGTGACTAGTTTCCCCACAAGTTTGGGTCCTTGGACCATGCAAGACCTTAGTTCTGTCTAGCACCTAGTTCTTTTTCGAGTGGTTAGTTTCCCCAGAGGCTTGAGTCCGAGGACCATGCAAGGCCTAGGTTCTATCTAATACTTAGTTCTTATTTTGGTGACTGGTTTCCCCATAGGCTTGAGTCTGAGGATTATGTAAGGCCTAGGTTCTGTCCAGCACTTAGTTATTCTGAAGTGACTAGTTTCCCCTACAGGTTTGGGTCCTTGGACCATGCAAGACCTTGGTTCTGTCTAGCACCTAGTTCTTTTTCGAGTGGTTAGTTTCTCCAGAGGCTTGAGTCTAAGGACCATGCAAGGCCTAGGTTCTGTCTAACACTTAGTTCTTCTTTTGGTGACTAGTTTCCCCATAGGCTTGAGTCCGAGGACCATGCAAGGTCTAGGTTCTGTCCAGCACTTAGTTCTTTTGAAGTGACTAGTTTCCTCACAGGTTTGGGTCCTTGGACCATGCAAGACCTTGGTTCTGTCTAGCACCTAGTTCTTTTTCGAGTGGTTAGTTTCCCCGGAGGCTTTAGTCCGAGGACCATGCAAGGCCTAGGTTCTGTTTAACACTTAGTTCTTCTTTTGGTGACTGGTTTCCCCATAGGCTTGAGTCCGAGGACCATGCAAGGCCTAGGTTCTGTCTAGCACTTAGTTCTTCTGGACTGCTTGCAGTTAGGGGGCTCATTCTGAGCGTTGGGGATTCTGTCCTTGGACCATGTAAGACCTTGGTTCTGTCTAGCACCTAGTTCTTTTTCGAGTGCTTAGTTTCCCCGGAGGCTTTAGTCCGAGGACCATGCAAGGCCTAGGTTCTGTTTAACACTTAGTTCTTCTTTTGGTGACTGGTTTCCCCATAGGCTTGAGTCCGAGGACCATGCAAGGCCTAGGTTCTGTCCAGCACTTAGTTCTTCTGGACTGCTTACAGTTAGGGGGCTCATTCTCAGCGTTGAGGAGTCTGTCCTTGGAGCGACAGCAGCCTCGAGCCTGCTTCGCCAAGGGAAGACTCTTCTTCAGTCTAGCCCCTTTCGTTTGGCATGCCTCTTCTGATTACGAGGCATCTCTTGGGTTATTCGAGTAACGTGTCTGATGTTTCGGTTTGTGAGGCGCCTCTTCATTAATATCCTTGCGGATTTACGAGGAACCAGTGGCTGATAAGCCTCTTGAAAATTGGGTGGAGTTAATTCCTCTGGTAATTTCTCCCTAGGATTTTGTGCAGGCTGGCTTTCGCCAATTTTTGCCTTCTATATAAGGCATTTTGGGGTAACCCTTTCTTCAAACTTCACCAACAGTTGAGTTCAAATCTCACAAACACTCCATTTTCTGGCCATCTCAAGAGCCTTGCCAGAACAATAACCTGTGCCCTACAAGATGAAGTGGCCCTGGGAAGGGGCGGTGACTAGGAAGCTAAGCCCCTTTCAGGAGCCGAGGATGCCACTCCGACCCTTGACAACACAACGGAGGCGGAGTAGGCAAAGGCCGAAGATCTTCCTTCTTTTCAACCTAGTCAGAGATGGGGCTCCCCTTGCTGTTTGGAGGGGGATTCAAAAGAAACGTAACGTCCTTCCTCCGGATTTAGATCTATCAGCCCTCCAAGCTGGTAGTGATTTGTCGGCTCCCAGTTGTTGTGGAATTGTAGGGAAACCAAGTGAAACCGTGAGGTGGAACCATCATGCGCCACGACCTCTTCTTCCTTCTCCGTCCTTCTGCCGCAAGTGGTGGTTGAGGAGCTGTGGACGGCCTTAACATAAGTCTGTCTCCACCTCTCCCTCCTCCACTGGGCCTGGCTTTAAAACAAGCCTGCCTAGACCTCTCACCCTTTCCTTTTCTTTTGGCTTCAGCACAAGCCTGTTTAGGCGTTTTTCTTTGTAGTTAGTTTTAGAACAAGCCTGCATGAGCATCTATAGTAAAATGTAATTTTTCTTCAATATTAATAAAGAAGTAGCCCCATTTTGTTTCTTTTACTTCTTGCATCTTTTCGATTCTTTGTGATAGTTGCCTTTTGAATGAATATGTTACCCTTGGCTGTGTGTATATATATTTTTTTTGAAAGAAGTGTTGCTCTTGATCTTTTCACACCAACCGTTGCACTTGTTCATGCACAAGTCCTTCCCATAGATGGCGCCAATTGTGGGGTCTCGCTTTGGGCGGCCCCCGTACAATTAATTTGTAAAGAGTGGATAGAAGAGTTATGCACTAGCAAGAAAGCCAACAATCGGTGTGGGGTTACAAGGATCAGAGCAAGAATTTGACTAAGTGTTCTTAAGGAAAGTTCGTCTTCGGCCAGGTCCAAGGAGATCTTTCCTTAGAACCAATACATACAAGGGTTGTCCTTGAACACCCTGAAAACCCCTTCATTTTCCTTATGAAGGGCCCAACCCCCTTTACTTTGGGGGTTCTATCTATTATATAGTCTTATTCAGTTGATCTCTGCCGTCCACCTGTCGGCCATCTGAACTTGTGTCTGAGGGCTTGTCCCATCAGCCGCCTTTGCAGGCTTTTCTGTTAGTTGCAGTAATTAAGGCACCACTGTTTGCTGGTCAATTCGCCATTAACGCGGCCAGAGTGTTGGTGGCGTGCATTTAATGGGTGGGTGAAAGCTTCCTGCTTTCAATGTCGACCTGCCGAGGTCGTGGGCATCCCCGGCGAGGTCCCTTGATGACTTGGGCCTCTCCCACTTATCCTCGAATTTGGTACTCTCCTCGGCATGGATCTTGGGCCCGATATGAAGTGGGCCGGAGTTGCCAAATATTTGGGCCCCACTGGCTTGTATATATATATATATATATATTCATTTTTGATTTTAGATCTATAAATTTTTTTTATGGACTTAAAAAGGAGGAAAATACTAGATCTACAAATTTTTGTTGTGATTAGTGGTTATTAGTAAATAAAAGAGTGATGTAAGTGGTGGACTTAGATGCAAACCAGTAAGAATTTGCTACCACAATAATCTGTAAAAATGTTGTAAAAAAGTTTATAGTGTTGGGGTTTATGCCCTAAAATCCAATTTATTAGCATGTTATAAATAATTAAATTGTTTAATTATATGAGACTATTTATAAACGAACTAATGGGACATTATCATAGTCTTTGAGATGCATTGTATATGATTTAGTCACAGAAAATATAAATCACAAGTTCCTTATAAACACAAAATGTAGTTCATAGTCGGTGATAAAATTGAGCATTTTATCTGCGAAGATTATAACACATCAACTAAGATGATTTGTCTTGATCATGGAAGTAGAGACTTCTAATTGATGTGTTGGTATGTCTTAAGTGTTAAGACATATTGAACAAGACCGCTGTGAGATTGATTATTCAATCAACAACTGTCACCTGAATAATTAATCTCACGACTTCTAATTTCATAGACTCTCAATCTTGAGAGGATAGTAAACACGATCATAAAATGTAGGTTATTTTGATATATCAAGAGTGAGAAATAATATTCACGGTCAAAATCTCAGTATGTTGGGTAACCACATGTAGTGTTAAGAGAGCACATATTCTCAAGATGTAATTTATAATCTCTTTTTATAGATATACGAAATATCCCCTTGAGATAAGTTTAATGGGAACTAGTTATTCAGGGCGCCCACTTTAGTAAGGAGTTATTAAAGTTTATATTTATTGAAATCGGATTTCAATAAATATGAATAACTAAAAGATTAAACTGGGTACTTAAGGATAAAATAGTTATTTACAAAGTGACAGTTCATTATGACTTTGTTCACTATGGGTATTTCATAGAGTGGTCAAATGATATCATTAGAGTCTTGAGATATAATTTATTAATAAGGCCTACAGTGTAATTATATTTATATAGTGATATTAAATATAATTAATGGTAACCTTAGACTTGTCAAGAGTTGATAGATAAGCCCTGATGATGGGTGAAATCAGTTGGTTGAACACTTCGGCTTCGGTGGGCTGGCTTCGGTGGACTACGGTGGTAGCGAAGGCCTGAAAAGAAGAAACACTGAAGCAAGTGACCGGGGTGGACCGGTCAAATACTCTCCGATGATAAAGTTAGTCTTCTCAACAAGGAAATATAATTCCAACTTTTCGGGAGTAAAATATCAGAGTTTTCATACCTTTGTCTAATTTCAGACCGGTCCTTATATAGGGAACCTTGGGGCAGTTACTTGTTTTAATAACTTCCCCAAGACTTGTGGAAATCCGGAACTATAGGGGTAACTTCCCCAACGGCTATAGAAGTAGTAACCGTTGATGGAAGTTACACACTTAGGAGAAATCACTGGCGATGAACACGGGTTGATTAACTGCTCCAGATTTTGCTAAGTGTTGCATGGTCGTCCATGTGACTTGTCTATGGACGACCCTATGGACGACCTTATGTCGTGTCGTTGTTTGGTCGTCCATCTGCTTCGCATATGGACGACTCCTTCGCCTTAATTGAGTTTTATTCAATTAGTTAACATCTCAAGGACGAAGGATCTGGACGAATAGGAGATCGTCTTGGATGTCTGGCTAACCATTCGGGATGGACGACCCCTCTGGACGAGATATAGATGTAATTTTTTGTTATCCTATCAGTTGCCCCCTTGTCCAGGGTGTCGTCCAAGGACATTATAGGGATTTTATCCCCTTTATACAGCCATGTGTTGTGGTTTTACATGTTGAGCAGTTTAAATCGATTTACACTTTCCAATGTAATTGCCACGTGTCATTTTCTCAGTGGATGATGTCGCTTCGCTGACCCTACTCCTGGGCCCTATAAATAAGCACATTCTCTTTCTTGCCCTTCACCTCATCATAAACTTCCTTCTGCTATCTCGTCCAAGACTCTCGTCTAGCATTCGTCCTAGTTCTCAGGTACTTCCTCTTCTCTTTAGGTTTTCGTTTTCGTCTTTCCTTTAGTTATGTCTTCGTCTAGTAGTATAGAGAGAGAGATAGACGAGTATCAGGACGTCTCATCTGGGAGTTACGAGAGTGATGAGGGTAGTACTAGTTTTAGTAGTTCCTCAGACGAGCAGTACTCGTCCGGAGTGCCTGGCATTCCCTTGGAAGAATTTCAAGAAATGCAACGTAGGATGGCCTCCGGAACTGGGGCTAGCTCGTCTAGAGCGCCACCCAGCCCTTCTCTGGACGAGGAGGAGGAAGAAGAAAATGTAATATATAGCTGTGCGCCTGAGGTTGCATCCACCTTAGACGCTTCTAAGTTAAAAACTTTAGTAGATAGATACCAAATTCCTGCTGAGCTTGAACCTCGTCTACCCAGGGAAGGAGAGTGGTGTTGTTCGCCTTCCTCTGGTTTAGGAGTTTATTCATCTTATCTCTTAGCTGGTCTTAGGTTTCCCTTAAATTCATTTTGTAGAAGTCTTCTTCATAAGTTAGGTATTGGTCCTAACCAACTTAATCCCAATGGTTGGAGGACGATAGTTGCCATGCAAGTGTTATGGCGTGAGGCATTAGAAGGGAACTGTCCTTTAACAGTGGACGAGTTCCTTTACTGTTATAAGCCCTCAGAGATTAAAAAATCTGCTGGTTTTTACCAGTTCTCGTCCAGAGGCTCTCATTACAGTTTAATAACGGGCCGTAGCTCGTCTGATAGGCTCTGGAAACAAGAGTTTTTTATTATTTCTGGAAGCTGGGCTGGGGACCCAACTGAAGTTAGTAATGCCCCCTTCCCTCCTTTTACCAGCCCCATAGGTCGCCTTCGTCCTGAGGGTATGTTTTCTTTCTGTGTCATTTCTTTTATTCCTTGCACTTTTTCTATCTTTCAGTCGTCTAACCACCTTTCTTTTGTTGGTGCAGCTGTTACTCGTCCACGCTTGGACAAGTTTTATTTAGACCAAATAGATAAAGTCCGTGCCTTCCCTAGAAGGTCTTTTCACGAACTAGTGACCTTCAGCAGTTTGGCTACTTGGGGACTTGGTCCAGAACCTTCTGCTGAAAATTTAAGCCACGAGGAAACAACTCGCAAGAGTAAGTGTCGTCCAGCATCATATTGTTTCCCTTTTTTGTTTTCTTTCCTCCTCTTTTTTTTTTTTTTAACTGATTTCCTTCGTCATAGGAATAATTACAATGAGGGAAAACAAGGAGAAGTCAATAACTAGTGGGGACGAGGATGTTTCTTTGCCCCATGTCGTCCAGAAAGGGGCCGTCCAGGCTGGGAAGAGGAAGTCGAAGAAAATTTCAAGTGGTGTGGACCTGGACGACCTTCCTAGTCGTCGAGGTCCTAAGAAGCCAAAAACTACTCAGACCTCCCTTCCTAAGGTCCCTAAGTTCGTCCCTCCGTCGGTGAACCTGGACGAGCCTTCCGTCGATGTGGAGCCCGTCCAAATAATACCCCCTGTTTCAGCTGATCCTATCCCCACTTCAACTAAGATCCCTCGAAAACCTCATTCGTCAGAGCCTTCTAATCGTCCTTCCAACTTGGTGCTGGACGAGAGCTATACCTGGAGGACGTTCAAAGGGATCGTCACTGACAACGAGATTAATGAATGCTATAACATGTCAGTGAAGGAGTTTGAACGCTCTGGCATCCATGATCTCTTCAAGGTATGAATTTTATTCGTCTTTGAGTGTTTTTTAAAGATTTTTCAAAAAGGTAAAATCTTCTAACTTTCCTTCGTCCACGTACAGGCTATGTCAAAGTTCTATACAGCTACATGCCAAGCAAAGGAGCTCGCTGAGGAGGCCAAGACAGCGAAGGAGAAGACTGAAGAGATGAACAGGGAAGTCTTGTTAAAAAAGGGGGAAGTGATCAGGCTGAAGGACGACTCCACCCGTTTGCTAGCAAGTGAGACGAAGCTAAAGAATGAGGTGGAAGAGCTCAAGGCAGATGCTGTTGAAAAAGATACTCGCATTGCCTATCTGGAAGGACAAGCTTCAGCATTTGCCTCGTCCTTAGAGAAAGCTCGTGAAGAAGCCATAGCAGCTTTCAAGAAGTCTGACGAATATAAGAATCGTCTAGACAGCCACTATGCTGCTGGCTATGAAGACTTCCGTGCTGACGCTAAGGAAGCCTTCCCTGAGTTGAATTTTGATTCCTTCAAGCTTCCTCTTGCAACAGAGAGTTCTGTGCTAGCGACGAGTTCTGAGGACGTCAATGTAGTGGACGATGCCAGCAATGAGGTCACGCAGGACGATCCCAAGAATGCTCCCAGTGGTCAATCAAAATGATAACCTCTCTCTTCTATGAAGCTTTGTATTTTACTTAGTAGTGCCCAATGTTTTGGGTTTTCACCTTCTTCTTCTTTTTTTAAACTTATTCAAGTACAATTTTCTCGTCCAAGTTTATGGACGAGTCATACGAACAAGCAATATACTAAGGGTTTTTGGACGGTGGTCGTCTACCCTTTAAATTTTATAAATATATGAATGCTTTTTCTTTTCACTATTCATTGTGTTTGAATATTCTTTGTGAACAAGCTTCCTTCATATCGTCCATACCATTTTTATGGTTATGGTATTTCTCCTTAATATTAAGGCTTTTGCCTCGTCTTGAACATATGGACGAGACCCTTCGTGTATAACATCATGAGATGTTTATTCTTTGTAAAGTTCGTCCACGAATGTCGTCCTTTCACAAGACTTAATTGTTTGAACAAATTTTGGACGACTGTTTACTCGTCCTTAATAAAAATTTCCCAACAAATGCTCGTCCATGGGCTGGACTGTTAAGTTGGTTGAATTTGTCAATGGGGCTGAGGTGTTTTTACACACACATTGTTCGTCCAAGGCGTGGACGATTATAATTCAAGATTGTCTCGTCTTGAGCTTAGACGGACATACCTTGTTCATTTTCCTTGCTTTATCCTTATGTAAAGGAAAGCTTTTGGACGATACTTCCTTGTGTCCAAGGATTTTATTCGTCCTTGGCTTTTATTTTTCTTGCTTTATCCTTATTTAAAGGAAAGCTTTTGGACGATACTTCCTTGCGTCCAAGGATTTTATTCGTCCTTGGCTTTTATTTTTCTTGCTTTATCCTTATTTAAAGGAAAGCTTTTGGACGATACTTCCTTGCGTCCAAGGATTTTACTCGTCCTTGGCTTTTTCGCCTTCCGTGGATCATTTTGAATCATAGAAAATGAAGGATTCCCATACCATCATACATATTTAAAACACACCATATGTATATTTAGAAATCCATACTATGTAATCATTTGTCCACATTCATGGCACATGCTTAAGAGCTTGTGCTTTTAAGGAATTACAAATACATAAAACATAACTTCGTCCATGAGTAGCATAAAATACACACTTAAAACACAATAGTAATAAGCAAATACTGGAAGATAGTATTGAGCATTACTTCAAACGTCCAAGGTTCTCGTCCATGTCAGGGCTCGTCCATGAACACCCTTCACTGATAGTATCTCCTTAGGTGTTCAACATTCCATGGGTGCTCTAACTTTCGTCCGTCCAGGGCTTCCAAATAGTAGGATCCTTGTCTTTTGGAGTTGATAACTCTGTAAGGTCCTTCCCAGTTTGGTCCCAGCTTCCCATGGGCCGGGTTTTTGGTTGCCAAAGAGACCCTTTTAAGAACGAGATCTCCAATGCTGAAGCGCCTGGGTTTTACCATGGCATCGTGTTGTCTTGCCATGAGATTTTTGTACCTTGCAGTTCTTTGCTCCGCATCCATCCTTACCTCGTCTATAAGATCAAGGTTAAGACGAAGCTGCTCGTTGTTTTCCTCGTCTTGGTACTTCATCACCCTATGGCTGGCCATATGTACCTCTGCTGGTATGACTGCTTCACTCCCATAAGCCAGTTTGAAAGGAGTCTCTCCCGTGGGAGTCCTTGCTGTTGTTCTATAAGCCCACAAAACGCCTGGTAATTCATTTGGCCATACTCCCTTTGCCCCTTCAAGCCGAGTCTTGATGATTTTCAACAAGGATCGGTTTGCTACTTCTGCTTGTCCGTTAGCTTGTGGGTGGGAGGGTGAGGAATAATGATTCTTGATTCCAAGTTGATCACAAAATTCTCTAAAGGGGGTGTTGCCAAATTGCCGTCCATTGTCAGATACTAGTACTCTTGGTACCCCAAATCTGCATATAATGTCCTTCCAGACGAAGTTTTTGACATTTTGTTGTGTAATTTTCACCAAGGACTCAGCTTCCACCCATTTAGTGAAATAATCTATTCCCACCACTAAGAACTTCATCTGTCGGGTTCCAGTTGGGAAGGGGCCCAAGATATCCAAACCCCACTGTGCAAAAGGCCAAGGGGCCATCATTGGGGTGAGGTATTCTGAAGGCTGTCTAGGAATATTACTGAAACGTTGACATTGGTCACATACCTTAACATATGCCTTAGCATCAGCTTGGACGGTTGGCCAGTAGTACCCTGCACGAATGACCTTGTGGACGAGTGATCTAGCTCCTGAGTGGTTTCCACATGCTCCTTCATGAACTTCTCTCAGCATGTAATTCGCCTCGTCTGGAGCTAAACACCTCAGGTATGGCTGTGAAAAACCTCTTTTGTACAACACCTCGTCCATAAGGATGTATCTGGCTGATTTAACTCTAAGCTTCCTGGCTTCGTCCTTCCCTTCTGGAAGCCTTCCGTCCTTCAGGTATGAGACTATCGGGGTCATCCAATTTTCCTCTCCTTCTATGTGCAACATTTCTGGAAGATCAATGCTGGGCATAAATCGTATTTCATCTAACTCGTTCGTGGCTTCATTGGCGGAGGCTTCCTTCGCTAGAGTATCTGCTTCCGTGTTCTCTTCCCTCGGGATTTGAACAAAATTAGCTTCCCTGAATTTCTTCACAAGGCGTAGCACCCTCCTCAAATATTTTTTCATTCTATCTTCTTTTGCTTCACATGTTCCATTTATTTGGCCTATGACCAACTGTGAGTCTCCCAGGACGAGTACTGAGCTTGCTTCTACAGATCTGGCCAACTCTAACCCTTTAAGAAGGGCTTCATACTCCACTTCATTGTTAGTTGTCTGATACTGCAGGCGAGCTTTGTACTTCAATTTATCTCCTTCTGGTGATTGCAAAACAACTCCTATACCTCCTGTATGCAGTGTAGATGATCCATCTACATGGACGACCCATTTTTTACTACCTTCTTTCTCATCCAAATCCTCATAACTTGGAGTAAATTCTGCAATGAAATCTGCCAGGGCTTGTGCTTTTATTGCATTCCTCGGTTGGTACCGAATATCAAATTCACTGAGCTCAACTGCCCATTGGATCAATCGTCCTGCAGCTTCATGTTTGTTCATTGCCTTCTTGAGTGGATGATCAGTCATGACTATGACGACGTGACCTTGGAAGTAGTGTCTTAACTTCCTGGAAGCTGTTATTAGCGCAAAGGCTAACTTCTCTATCAATGGGTACCTTCCTTCCGCTCCTCTCAATGCCCGGCTGGTATAATACACAGGCTTCTGCACCTTTTCTTCCTCCCGGATCAACGCTGAGCTCACGGCATGTGGGGACACTGCTAAGTACAGATATAACTCTTCTCCTAGCACGGACGGACTTAGCAATGGAGCCGTAGTGAGATAGTGCTTTAGGTCCTGGAAGGCCCTTTGGCACTCGTCCGTCCACTCAAACGCCTTCCTGAGAATCTTAAAAAAGGGCAAACACTTATCAGTGGCTTTTGAGACAAACCTATTCAGAGCTGCAACTCGTCCAGTTAGGGACTGGACTTCCTTGATGTTCTTCGGTGGTTCCATGTTCAGTATGGCTTGAATCTTGTCTGGATTTGCTTCAATTCCTCTCTCTGAAACCATGAATCCAAGGAACTTTCCTGACGATACTCCGAATGCGCATTTACTTGGGTTTAGCTTCATCTTGTACCGCCTAAGTGTTTCAAAAGTTTCTTGAAGATCATCTAAGTGGCTTCCCTCATCTAAGCTCTTCACAAGCATGTCATCCACATATACCTCTACATTCCGTCCTATCTGTGGACGAAACATATGATTCACTAACCTTTGGTAAGTTGCCCCTGCATTCTTCAGACCGAAGGGCATCACCTTGTAGCAAAACAAACCTTGACTTGTAATAAAAGATGTCTTTTCCTGATCTGCCTCGTCCATCTTTATCTGATTGTATCCAGAGAAGGCGTCCATGAAGCTCAACAGTTGATGGCCAGCCGTAGAATCAACCAATTGGTCAATTCGAGGCAAAGGATAACTATCCTTAGGGCAAGCTTTGTTTAAGTCAGTGAAGTCGACGCACATCCTCCACTTGCCATTTGCCTTCTTTACCATTACTACATTTGCCAACCAATCCGGGTAATAGACTTCCCGGATAAACTGTGCTGTGGTTAGTTTCTGAACCTCTTCCTTGATAGCCTTCTCTCGCTCAGGGGCGAACACCCTCTTCTTTTGACGAATAGGCTTAGAAGAGGGGGACACATTCAGTCGATGAGTGATTACGCTTGGATCAATGCCAGGCATGTCGTCATGACTCCATGCAAAAACATCGGCATTCTTTTTTAGGAACTGAACGAGGTCTTCTTTCGCCTTTTCCTTCATACTTGTTCCAATTCTAGTGAATTTCTCAGGATCATCTTCTTGTAATAAAACATCTTCCAATACTTCAGTCGGTTCTGCAACGATTTTTCTTTCCTCTATGCTCATTGTCTGCATCTGCTCGTCCATAGCCAGCATGGCTAGATAACACTCTCTGGCTGCCAATTGGTCTCCTTGTGCTTGCCCAATCCCACACTCCGTAGGGAATTTAACTGATAGATGGTAGGTGGACGTTACCGCCTTCCAACTGTTCAATGTTGGTCTTCCAATTATGGCATTGTATGAGGATGAACAATCCACCACAAGGAAATTTACTTCCTTGGTTATCTGCTGTGGGTATGACCCTACCACTACAGGCAAGGTAATGGTACCTACAGGCTGCACTTTCATTCCTCCGAATCCGATCAGTGGCGAACAAGCTGGACGAAGCTGATCTCGTCCAAGCCTCATCTGCTGGAAGGCAGGATAATACAATATATCTGCTGAGCTTCCATTGTCCACCAACACCCTCCTGGTTCGGTAATCTGCTATGAGTAGGGTAATGACGATTGCATCGTCATGTGGATGATGGATCCTCTCAGCTTCCTCGTCCGTGAAAGAAATGGTTGGCTCGTCCGTCCCCCTCGTCCTTGGGGATCATCCAGAGAGTTGGACATTTTGCACTGCTTTGAGATACGTCTTCTTTGCCTTGGAAGATTGTCCTGTCGATGTCCCACCAATGATAACCCTTATTTCTCCGAGTGGGGGTCGTGACGACTCTTCCATCTTTGCTTTCATCTTTTCATCTTTATGATCCCTTCCAACGAAATGCCTCAACTTTCCTTGTCTTATGAGATTCTCAATCTGCTGCTTCAAGTCGTAGCACTCATCCGTGTCATGCCCATGATCCCTATGGAAGCGACAATATTTATTCTTATTGCGCTTGTTAGGATCTCCCTTCATCTTCTCTGGCCACTTCAAGGAAGGATCATCCTTAATCTGCATGAGCACTTGGTCGAGTGGGGCATTCAAGGGTGTATAACTCTGACTTCTTGCTGATGGGCCTGCCTTCCTGTTATCCCTGTCTCGGTCCTTCCTATCTTCCGTTCGTCCCTTCTTTGGACGAGGCCCTTGATCAGAGTGACGCGGGGGATTGACTTCCATTCTTTCAGCTCTCTTCCTCTTCTTAGCTATGATGGCGTCTTCCGCGTTCATAAAGTTTTGGGCTGAATGGACGAGTTCAGCCATGGATTGGGGCTCTTTCTCATACAACTTGTGAATGAACAAGTCTGAATTAACCCCATTGTGGAAGGCAGCCAATAGTAGCTTGTCGTCCACCTCGTCTACTGTCAGGGCTTCCTTGTTGAAGCGTGTGATGAAGGAACGCAAGCTTTCACTCTCTCCTTGCTCTATGGTCAGCAAACTGGACGAAGAACGTTTGTGCCTCTGTCCTCCAATGAAATTATTGACAAATAATTTGCTTAACTCCTCAAAAGAACTTACGGAATTCGGAGGTATTTTGCTGAACCATACTCGCGCTGGTCCCTTGAGGGTGGTAGGGAAGGCTCTGCACATAATCTCGTCTGGAACTCCTTGGAGATGCATTGTTGTCTTGAAAGTAGCAATATGATCGAAAGGATCACGTGCTCCGTCATATGAATCCAGGGAAGGCATTTTGAACTTCGGAGGCAAGGGATGCCCATTGATGGAAGCCGTGAAAGGGGAATCTGTTCGGTGAACCAAATCCTCGATGGGATTTGCCCTTCTCATGTTTTCCTTCATCTCGTCCATGACCTTCCTCATCTGGTCCATTTCCTTCTCCAAATGTGGCACCCTTCGCGAAGTGGTGCCTCTTGACTGAGCCTCGGGCTCAGCGTTTCCTCCTCTGTCTTCCTGACTTTGGGATTGTCTCTCAGCATGTCCTTCACGGCGTTGCCTCTCCATCTCCCTAGTCAATTCTTGATTCTGGCGAGTTAACTCCGCCATTGCGGCCGCCATGGATTGCATGTGTTGGACGGAAGGCGATGGCATGACAGGCGCTGATTGGCGATCGCGAAGGGGGTTGCTTGAAGCGTCTCTGCTTCCCTGATGGCCTGGGCTTGTAGCCCTCGACCTAGTCCGAACCATTCAACCTTTTGTTGTAGAAAGCGAAATCGTAAAACAACTTAGTCGCTTCCCACAGACGGCGCCAACTGATGATGGGTGAAATCAGTTGGTTGAACACTTCGGCTTCGGTGGGCTGGCTTCGGTGGACTACGGTGGTAGCGAAGGCCTGAAAAGAAGAAACACTGAAGCAAGTGACCGGGGTGGACCGGTCAAATACTCTCCGATGATAAAGTTAGTCTTCTCAACAAGGAAATATAATTCCAACTTTTCGGGAGTAAAATATCAGAGTTTTCATACCTTTGTCTAATTTCAGACCGGTCCTTATATAGGGAACCTTGGGGCAGTTACTTGTTTTAATAACTTCCCCAAGACTTGTGGAAATCCGGAACTATAGGGGTAACTTCCCCAACGGCTATAGAAGTAGTAACCGTTGATGGAAGTTAC